>JASANG010003992.1:0-37366 GCA_030248215.1 Enoplolaimus lenunculus
TATGTACTTGGTTCAGTTACGTGTTGTTTGTTTCATAGCAGTTTTCAACATTTTTAATATTCTACATCTAATAACAGTTTTCAACATTTTTAATATTCTACATCTAATAACAGTTTTCAACATTTTTAATATTCTACATCTAATAACAGTTTTCAACATTTTTAATATTCTACATCTAATAACAGTTTTCAACATTTTTAATATTCTACATCTAATATCAGTCTTCAACATTTTTAATATGCTACATCTAATAACAGTTTTCAACATTTTTAATATTCTACATCTAATAACAGTTTTCAACATTTTTAATATTCTACAAAATAACAGTTTTCAACCATTTTAAATATTCTACATCTAATATCAGTTTTCAACATTTTTAATATGCTACATCTAATAACAGTTTTCAGATAGCATTCTACAGCTTTCATTATTATTTGGGACCTTGTAAACTTCCTACACCATCTGGGTTAGGTTCTGAAAGTTTGCGCCAAAAATCATCTTGCTTCGACTTACCAGAGCCTAACCCTTAACTTTTCAAATGTTAAAATGTACCAAGGTACTGTTACGCTTCATTTTCAGTACTTACTTTGTATTAATTGATCAAACACGTTGCACACCTCGCAGCCGATGTTGTTTATTGTTTATATAGTAAGGGCTGAAAGCCAACAACCTTAATTTTTTCGCCTGTTGACATTTAGTGTCCTGGTGGTTATTTGAAGGTCTGTCAACTGTAGGAGTTGTTGGTAGAACCGCTAAAAGGTCAAATAAGGAACTACGCCAAGCAGTGAGAAAGTCGCCACCATTGCCCAAACTTCGACGGTTTTTGTTTCAAACGGTTAAGGTTGGGGTCCTTCAAGGTTGCCAAATGGGCGTATCAGGCGTCACTACTTAGCGCCTCCATGAAGAGTTAAATGCACCAAGCGAGGCCGTTATAAGACTTTGTTAAGCCTAAATCATCTACTGGTGTTGAACTAACGCTCACCAGCAAATATCACCAACCAGCAAATACTGACGGCAGAGTAGCAAGAACCTTGGCCGAGTCAATTGTTGCATAACGATAGTATTGGCCAGACGCATAATAACACTCTACGGACACACAGAGTAAACAAAACAGTAGTGCGGCAACGTCAAATAATTTTTCCTAAAATGAAATTGAAATCCTTCAAAAATGGTATAAAAACGCTGTTTTTAAGTGCCTTTCACGTATCAAACTTCATTTTTCAAAACGCTTTATGTTGCTATAAAAATATATTTAACTTTAAATCTTAAAACAATGAATCAAAGCATGCACGGAATTTTATTTGGTCTTTGAACTAGAAGCATTGTATAACTTAAACTCCACTAGTTAACTTCAAAATGCAGAGTGCTAGAGAGAAACCTAATATCCTAAAATTAACTATCTAATATTGATTGATTGAGAAAACAATTTTTTAGTAAATTGCCTAGTAAATTAGTTCCGCTTGGACCTGAACCGCTAAAGCTATAATTTTTTAAAATCACTAATTATTCTTACAGTTAATATTAAAATGTTATATAGTCCTATCCCACTTTTGTGTTGTATGCCATTGCCAGCGTTCTTGAATTTCATAAATATTTTAAAAAAATAGAACAAAAACTGTCCAACATACCGCAACCCGCCATTCAAACTGTTTATTGCGCTTTCGAGTTTGCAGCCTAAACAACGAATAGCCAGTGAAAACTGCGTTCGACACCATCATTTCTCCAAGGCACATTACAATGAACACTTGCCCTGACAGCCCGAAATCTTTGTCGAAATTTCGTACTTTTGGATCGGGAGGCAAGCAAACAAACACAATTGCAAGAATTCCTAACATCTAAAGTAAAAAAACTTTGTTTCTGCAACCAAAACTGAAGGTATATGGCACCAGTATCGATTTATCACAAGCTTTGTCAGCACTCACAAGGTGTTAAAATAAAATCTTGTACCAAAGGCTTCGGTTTTATCATTAGACTAGCAAAAATATTTACAACCAATTTTTATAAAGTACAAAAATGCTTTTGTTGACAATGAGCAGAAAGCAAAGCAAAATCAACTGTCCACAAAGGCGCA
This sequence comes from Enoplolaimus lenunculus, assembly GCA_030248215.1. Lineage (NCBI taxonomy): Eukaryota > Metazoa > Nematoda > Enoplea > Enoplida > Thoracostomopsidae > Enoplolaimus > Enoplolaimus lenunculus. The sequence goes on from JASANG010003992.1 coordinate 2,072, forward strand.
ACTGGAGGTGAAAGGCACCGGAGCTGGACGTAGTGCATCAAATTTTACCAGAGCCGAAACTGAAGCCAAATTAAGTACCAAAACGTACCATTAACGCGATGCGAATGTGAATAACATAATATTCGCGGCGTTTTGTCAACGACGCTAAACTGAAACGTTCTGTTGCAATCAAGTACTCTGGAAGCAGTGATTTCGTCGTTGATTTTTGAACTGCTTGTGGTTCTGCAAACCTGACCTTTGGTTCTGTATCTAAAATTATTAAATAATTATTCTACAAATTAGTTTCGTTAACAGGCGCAGGAATAGCGGGCCGGGGGTACGTTGGGAGGCATTATAATATAATTTAAATTAAGATAAAAGACAAAAAGTACTAAAATTGTATTTGGCTCCATTCTTGATTTGCTGAGCGAGCTTTTTTCGTTATTATATAGGTATATCGCACGGCCATCCTGTGTCAAAAAACATATTAAGGATCCACCCCTATGTTCGAGCCAGCAGCGGCGGCCAGTAAAACATTTTGTCTTCCAGCAATTTTTTTTGTTTCACGCCCCTGACGGCTCATGTATAGAACAGGGTCGGTGCAGTAGTATCAGCATATTCCTAAGCCTAAGCCTAAACATAAACAAAAATGAGTCTAAACTGACTGTGTTATAGCCGTTCTGCAAAACGATCCGGCCCTGTTCTATACGTGGGCCCCGCTGACGATGGATAAAAACGTTGAGGAAGAGGAATGCAAACGAATATCCAATACTCTGACCCAAAAAACCCTCAAATGACTAGCGGACAAAACAATTTTATGAAGGTCACACGGTTTAAATAACAATCTTGCAGGCCAAACTAAGACGTTTCTACGGGTCCCAACTTCCAATGCCGCTAACCTGGCAAGAAATGTTGATGGTAGATGGGAACGCAACTACTTTGAAATTCCTCTCACTGTGGCCCTGATTCACGCAGATCTTGGCTTTTGTACACTTTCCCCATGTTTTAAATTATAACTTCGACTCAGGCTTAGGTTTAGGTAAAGGCTTAGGCCTAGTCATACGTTTACCATTTCTTGAACATGAGCCGGTCGAGCGTAATAGTAGGCAACAAAACGTGTTCAGGAGCCCATACCTTTAATATGAGGTTGCTCTAACGGTGGTGAAGCTTCGAATTCCAGCGGAGTTGTAGGTGTTCGGCTGTCTTGCATTGATGACAACCGGCTGCTTTTTGATGCTGGCGTTGGGTCTGCAGTTTCACCGATAGGTTTGCTCATCTCGATACGGTTTCTGTTGTCTATCGATTATATGTCCTGAAGCAAGTTTTCAAATTTTACAATACGGGCATTTACGGACGGGAAATAGTGAAAATACACCCACGCTCTGTCACAAAAACTTTTTCGACCCGTTAATCATCTTCGAAAATGAACTCTGCAAGCTACGCGTCGCGCAACTAAGGTAGTCACTCGGTTCTCAAGGTTATATAAAATGTAAATCAAAGCTCGCTACTTTCGTCTCCTGTTCGTTTAATAGTAGCAAGCTCGTAGCATATTTTACAAAGTGAGGCTAAGTGTTCTTCAGAGTGTCCAAAATTACCGTGAGGAGCCAATGTTACTTTAAGGGGCAACAGTAAATTAAACAAATTCCTAAGCTTAAGCCTAAGCCTAAGCGTTGCAAACGTGTGCTCCTGAGCCTAATCCTACGCCTAAGCAAACAATGTAATGCTCTTTTTAGACCAACCTGAAACCTGGACGCTTCTTACGGTAACATGAGCCACGTGAGGGGTGCGGGTACTGGAATCTGCAGAGGAGCAGACACCTTAATTATTCACAACAAAATGCTGTATATAAAGGTGGTGGTAACTATCTGTTCGGCATCTATTGGGGAATACCTATTTAATAAATTATTACCAGTCGTAGTGGGACTACATTAATTGAGCGAAGCTCGAACACACGTAAGCAATTACGGTAATATACAAATTAGTTATTAGCTAACCATTCATATATCGGTTTTGGAGGTTTTTAAGCAATTTCCGCAGATTCCTTGCACCCAAAAACCCTTCAGCCACAATAATAATTTTTGGAATAATTTCAAAAGTCCTAATTTTGTCTCGTCAATTAAGCTAATATTCAAATTAGCCATTAGCTAACTATTCAATTATCGGTTTTGGATGTTTGTAAACAACTTATTTAACTTCCTCGCACCTAAAAACCCTTTACTGCTGAAAATATATTGCTTTTAACCATAATAATTAGTGAAATATTATAAAAAGTCCTAATTTAGGCTTATAAACTATGCTAATATGCAAATTACCTATTAGGTAGCTGCTCAAGTATCGGTTTTGGAGGTGTGTAAACCATCTACGCAGATTCCTCGCACCCAAAAACCCTCTAATGCTAAAATTAGATTGCTTCTAACTGTAATAATTAGTGAAATATTGTGGAAAGTCCTAAATTAGGCTTAATTAATTATCAAATTAGCCTGTAGCTAATAAAGGCTTAAAATTTTAAAACCCCAATGCGAGATTAACACCCCAGGATAATTGGCTTTCAAACAAAAAAAGTTTATCAAAATCGGTTCACCCGTTCCTGAGATTCATTTCGGACGGACAGACGGACATCCACCTTTCGACCCCCAAAGCACAAAACATAAAACGCTTCGCGACACTCCGAGCTTTGCTCGAAGTTTCGCTTCGCTCAATAAATCGGCAGGGCCATGAACGAAAGTCAGTTCAATTTTTTTAAACATTGCTTGAACAAAAAAAGAAATCAAGTTGACGGACAAATTTTAGAAACCTGAGTTAGTAACAAGGTCTTGTAGTCTTGCAAGCACAGCATCCACCCTGCTTACTTTCAACGTTAATCGCGAATGGCTTACCATAATACATTACTAATTGCACACATAATTTATGAAAAAATCCTATCAATGTTACTGTACGTTTGCACCGGTTTAAGTTTCAAATCTGGCTTCGCTTCAAAGAACAAGTCAATTTTCACAACAAACAAGCTAAGTTCAACTCAGCTAAGCAGTTGTGTAAAAGACTTTGAAACGTTTGAAAATACAATTGTTTTGTGAAAAATTAGGGCCCATGTTATTTATAGTCCTACTCATTGGGAGGCAGGAAGGCCCATGGCTGTAGCAACTGGCAGGTTTAGACTAAGATCTAGGATTAGGATTAGGCTTATATTGAGGACTTACGATTAGGTCTATACTTAAGTATGAGAAATAGAAATAGGTCTAGTGGAGATGCGGTTTCAATTAAACATGGGCCAGATTTAGTTTCGACTTTCTATTTGTATACTTGTAGGTTTATTGCCACTTTAATAGCTTCTCACGTCACTAGCTACAATTACTGAAATAGCCAAAAGTTAACATTTTCCACTTGTGCATCGCCCCACCAGAAATTTCTGGATTCGCCACTGTGCGCGGATTACTTTTGCATTCCATTGTACTAACCGGAGTTAGGAAAGTAAGTATTATTTTCGCAAGGACATCTTTTTTGGCGAGAAATAAAATACATTTATTTGGGTCAAAAATATTCAAAATGTCATCACAGATAAATATCATGATTTACTTTTATTCAAAATACATTCGCGGATTATGGTCTTGTTCAAATCATCACTTGCATAGAGACACTAAAACCTGTAGAGATATAATGGGGGTAGCAAACTGTTAAATTTGCATCCATGGTAGTTTCCAAAGCTCGACGCTCAAATACGAGGGGCTGCGCGTATTGTGAACATATTACACTGCGCAGCGCATACGCGTAGTATACTGTTAACCGTTTCCACATTGTGTTAAAATTCACTTTACAGATTAGTTTTAAGTTGCTCAGTCTGATTTGCAAGGGGGATATGCGCAAAATCTTCCCAGTAACCGATTAGCAAGGGGTATCTTCCGGAGAAGCCAAATTAATGTCACTCCATCCTTTTTATTCGTGTCATTACAGTAAGCAGATTAAAACACAATGCGTAGTGTTTAACAATTGTTACAAGTTTGCACGGACATTATTACGCGTATGCTCAGTGTAAAATTCCACAAGACGCGTGAGTTTCCCGGGGCTCGAGTGTCAAATACCCAGAGTTGAGCGGTGATGGTGAACGCCTTCCACTCGTGAGGCTGCGATTCGAATCATGGCTCAGACCAAGTTCTTATACGTTATAGTAAATATTCATGAGAGAAAGGTCATAAGGGCGCCTTAACAAGCATGCCAAATCAAAAACAACGAAAACTTATTCGTGGTATTTACTATTTTGATCTGTCTTTCTTCAGCATGTGTTGCACAGATTAACAAACCTGGATTCAAATACAAGTTAAGAAGAGGATATAGAAACTTTCAATTTAAGAGTTCATTTGATGTTTCTTGGCCTCTTCAATTCACGCTCGACTCTGCTTTTGAGCAAGTGCAGGAGGATTTGTATTCGGCGTTAAGCTAATCACTTCGTTGGGTTTCGAAATCGAGTTTCTTGGGTTCAGATCAGGCAAAGGTGCATATTTGGTTTCAGGCAGGAAAAACAGCGATACCACGATACAAATCAAAAGAAGTCCGGCGGATATTGCAAATGGAGCCGCTTGTGATATTGGATAAAGTGTGAGCAAATTAGATGCAAGGATACCGCCTAATCGTGCACCGACTTGGCAAAATGAATTTCCCATTGAACGGATTTCAGTTGGGAACAACTCAACCGCCATTGGGATTAAACCAGCCCACGCGTAGACATTTGCTGAGGCACCTAAAATATAAAATGAAACAGCACATGTGTTTAGTCTATAAACAGATCAAAAGTCATTGCCAGGTACTACGTTGGTCACAATGTATGAATTTTACTTAGCTTTCTGAAACTAAGCATACGTTCGATTGCGTGCAATAAGATACTGTTTTTCAGAAAACAAACGAGAAACTTAAGCAAACTTTGTCAACGAAATTAAAAACATAACATACGAAAGCTGTAATAAGACTTGATTATTGGTTTTGCATAAAAAAATTTCCAAAGTGAAAATACGAGTTTACTGAGACACCTAAATGTTACGGCGATTTTCGGATAATTCGGCGTCTTAAAAAGATTTCTAGTACAATTTTATTGCATTGCCAGCCACGCAACCAGTAACATTGTAGAAGACACATTTTCGCTCAAACATTGTTTTAATCTCAGGGGAAAATGAGGCGTTTGGTGTGTTAGTAAAAGATTTCACATAGTGAAACGCCTGAAAGGAACTTGTACAAACAAGTGGGCTCGAAGGAATTGTTTTCCACGATTTCGGAGCCTAAGTGTTGTTAGCAGTATTACGTATTTTCCTAGGGTGAGTATACGTTTTGGCGTTATCAACTTTTGTGCCTTTTACCATACGCTTTTTCGCCAATGTTACTTTAAGAGGCGTAACAGTAGATTAAGCGTATTTCTAAGCCTAAGCCTAAGCCTAAACTCTAATCCTAAGCAAAATAATGTAATCTAGAATCTAAAACTTCTCTTTCATAGACCCACCAGAAACCTGGACGCCCCTTAACATGGGCCCGCTTTTTGATACGTGTTTTCTTTGCGGTTAGTTTTGTGCTCTTGGTTTGCCGTGCAGTGATCGATATATGTATTGTATTTCGCTTGGTATTTTATGCTTTTGCCTGTATTATGTTTAAACTTTTAGAATTTTAATTCTGACTCTAATTTCATTAGGTTGTCATCGTCTGTCCGGTTAAGAAATTCACCTGGACTGTCGTCCGCAAATGTACAATTAAACAGATTTGTTCTTTTTACAGACTGGTTCAAATAACCACATTGACTGCCGCGTTGGAACTAATTCCAAGAAGTTGTGATGAACTGAGCAGTCTGCAAAAAGAACATATGTGTTTAATTGTACATATCTTAGTTTGGACATTGTTGCGATTTTGAGCAGCAGGAGCAAATCGATCTCCCTACACTCTGTATGCAACATAATGTGTACGGAACCTTCGGGGCGCAGAAAAAAGAGGGCGTTTTGCGAGTTGTACGCTGGAGTAAGTAATTAGATATAAAAGGCTAAGCTGGATTTCTGCGTTCACAAATGAGTTGTGGGCATATTTTTGACCTAACTTTGCCTGCTATTATGGATAGCACATGTGTACACTTTTGTAGAAATTTTGGGACGGACTTGTGTAAATTTCCGAAGCCTATAGGGTGCGTAGTAAGCGGGAAAACCTAGGCTCGCGTCAGGTAGAACGTAAACAAGTCAGATCTAAAATTTTGGATTTATACTCAACGTACTGATTGTCGGCAATGGCAGATAAGCGAAATTTGCCTTCTGCTAAGCACAAGGGAAGTGTCAATCAAAAAGCTAAACCTTTTTGTCTCAAATAATCCTGGCTTTAGCCATGACTGATTGTTTGTCAATTTGTTCGAAATAAAAACTAAGTAGTCCCTAGAGCAGGGCAAGTTAATTCTGACGTGAACCTAAAATTAACTCGAAGTTTCAAATGCCGGCCCTGGTTCAAACCAGAAGTGTTGTGCCTGACAAAACCACAAAGGCTTCAATCGATCTGTTTTTAACAGATCTCTAGCCGTGTGATTTAAAAAAGCTGCCGATATCACGCCAGGCGGACGACCATCCTCTCGACAAGTAGTTATTAGGTACATCCCCGGTATGAACACCTGTGAGAGAACCATCTCGGATTTGTCCGCAGAAGTACACGTTGATCGTACTAGCAACACTATTATACGTATTACGTGCTTTTTCTACTGAAGTTTTCAAGACAGAAACTTTGTTTTTTTTGTACATTTACCTGCTAAACTAAGTACTCTAATCGTAATATGATGCACATCGTCTGCTCTGAATCCAAGTATAAACGCCATTGTCACCGAAATTGCAAGTGGCAACCATAGGCCGATCTGGTGAAACACGCGACGGCCAACACGGCCAGATGTAAAATCCGGCAAAATGATTGTGGTTAGTGTGAGAACCAGTTCAAAGACACCAACGTATACGCAGTTGAGGATAGTGTTGCCTAGAAGACAATTGATGACAAAATTTCTTGTAATCGAATTAAACATTTGCGGTATTAGTGACGAAATACCTAGGGTGGGTGCTCGTGCTATAGTTTCCGATGCTTAATGCCAATATTCTGCAAGCCAAAATTTTTTTGGCTCCAGTACACTCCGAGTCTGCGCCACAGGCTTAGGATCAACGTTACACTATGCTTCAGCTTAGGTTTAACTTTAGGAAAAGGATAAACCAAGCGTGACTCTGAAACTAAACCTAAACCTTAACTTTAAATGTTGGGAGATGAAGTGTACAGATGTCAAATCGTTTTGCTAACATATATAAGCGATCTCGTTCGTTACCATATGCCAACGCATGACAATTGGCGCACGTCGAAATATGCCAGAAAATGTCATAAAATATGTAGGTATAGAGAATCAATACGACTGTTAACAGGTACTCTTTTAATATTCATATCCCTAAAATATATTGTAAAAAGTGGCGGATCCATTATCTCAAAATGGGGGGGGGCAAAATTTCACAGGTAATAAACTTATTTTTGACCCACACACAAACCACGAACTATTGCCATAAAATTGACTTCCTTTACGTTCGTTCAATTATTTAAAGGCTCGGATTCGGAAGCCAATTCAGTTTTGAAAGAGCAAAATCCAGTCAGCTTCAGCAATATCCGTTTCTGTTTTGAATGAGTTGGAACTGCCTGCTATTTTCGAAAAATATTTTAGCATTAGCGGTTATGGATTTCAATTTATTTCGTAGAACAGCAATTGACACTCCATATAATTTTTGTCGAGATCCTGTTGGGGGGCCACGGCCGGGGTGGCCCCCCATGGATGCGCCACTGATTGTAAAATGTTAACGCAATACCTTTCACATTGTACAGGTTAAAAATAAACAAATATGACACAGTTGTTGTGACAAAATGAGCGAAAAACAACGCCAGACACTGAACAGTTGATTGTCGATTTGCGAATAAATCTTTGTAGCTGTACGTTTTTAACGCCGCCAGATTCTTACGCAGCGGTTGAGGTTTCAACGATTTCATAGATCGTCTGAAAAGCAAATCCTATTTATCGTTTGTTGTTGAGTCTAAATTCGTATAAGCTTAACTCGAAATATTTAGGCAACATTTATAGTTTTATATTCGTTATTTTTGTTACCTTGGCCCATGTAAAGATCACGGGCGGAACGTTTTTTTGTGGGAAGCTTAAGCTTTAGACTAATTTTTTGCTTGGCTTAGGCTTTAGGCTTTGGAATATGCTCGTTCTTACGCTTAGACTTAGGCTTAGGCTTAGGAATAGGCTCATTCTTACGCTTAGGCTTAGGATTAGGCTTAGGAATACGCTTTTAATACTGTTCCGCCCCTGTTATTTGCATTGGCCGTTAACTTTAACTGCAAAAGACCAAACGTGCCATGTTCTTCGTGTCTGAACGGCGCATTGAATTCAACGTGAAATTTGTGCTCTGAGGCTTAATTTTTGCCATCGTCATAATCAGAATGAAACCATTAATAAATATAAGCTAACCATGATATTTTCGTGCACTCTCAGACAGGTTGTATTAAACCCTAATGTTATTCTTCAGCGTCACTAGGATTTTTAAGCGGTATACATTCTGACTAATTTTCGTGGCACAAAGGTAAAATATTATCTTGAGTGCCATATATATTGAAAAAATCTCGAAAGCGAAGCGAGTGAGAAGTTGAACCCAACTTTTTAACACTTTACATTAATTTTTTTCATCAGAACGGTTTTGATGGGGGCTTTTCTAGATCAGGCTCTCGCGATGGCGAATATACATTAAAAACTAGCGAAAAACCACACGCAATTTTGGTTATTTGGGTTCTTTTCTTGATCCCGCGAGTACAGTTAACACAAACAGAACACTTTTATATACTTCAATTGTCTGGATAACCGGGTCGAAACACGCTTAAATCGAGAACATTGCTTGTCAGCTCCGGCGACGTCATTATTATCGTCACCGTCATCATCATCGTCATCATCAATTCCAATTAGTGATATCACCGATGATGGTGAAACTTTGTTTCGATATGCCAACGCTACGATAATATCACGTGCTTTGCTTCGTTTTTCACGAGCGAGCAACCATTTTGGACTTTCATACAACCCGAAGAGGAGCATTATGATTGGTGGCACCGCGGCGAGATTTGTGAACCAACTGGAAAATAGACAGGCGTAATATGTGAGCGACACTAGCGTAGCATCACGGTGTCGGGAGCAAGTCACCCACTAGCGTAGCATCACGATGTCTGATGCAATTCGCCCGCTTGGTTTTGCGGTCAGAACATTTCTTATACTACGAGCCAAAACATGGAAACATTTTTTTGCGATGTAGGCAGATCCGCAACCATACGAGGACCAGAAGGCGTCTCAGTTGCTCGAAGAGAAATGTTATTCCCCGCAGGATGGATGCTCCTGCTGAAATTTCTGTGGTACCACTATCATGTTGAGCTAGCTTGTGCCTGGATCTACTGCACTTCCGCTGTGGAACCGCGTGTTGCGCTACAGGACTGGCTAACGTTGGAAAGCCACGGTTTTATTTTATGTAAATCTCAGTTAAACGCTATCCGGCTTTATGCGTATAACTAAAATCCACTAACTATGTTGGAAATGTAATGCGTTTCGAAACTCCCCAGCGCTTTTCGACTTTCTGCTCAATGTTATAAAAATTAGACGAGATATAAGCCCTTCGGCTCAAAAAAACTACAGAAGCCTGCCTCCTAATCATAAGTCTAACCCTAATCCGAAACCTAATTCTAAACTTAAGCTTAATCCTTAAAACTAACCCTGTCAATTCTCCGGTCTCCAACCGTATACATCAAATCAGTCGGCCCTTTGGAGTAGTAAACTAAGTCTGAGTGTTTCTGTAATGAATAATTCCTCAAAAACACACCATCAGCATATTCATACCTTAACCGTCTCCAATCACCAGACACATGCCCCAACAACGCGAATATTAAGTAATTAATTGGCCACTGAAGCGATGTAAACAAAACTCTCGCATTCGACGCAACAATTTCCGATATGTAAACAAACGACAACGGCAAGAGAGCACCAGCAAAAACTCCGATGAAAAACCGGCAGACGGCCAGCCATGGCCACGACGGAGCGAATCCGGACGCAGTCCCGACTGCTGCAAGACAGATGAGCATCGCTAGACATATGCGCCGTCGGCCATAATAGTCTGCAATTGGCCCGAATATTATCGGTCCAATGAATACGCCAATCATTTGGATCGTGACGATTGCTGGGATCAGTGCTTGCCAAATACCTGCAGATAGTTGAACAAGCGCCAAGTTTTTGGACCGCTTTTGGTTAATGCTGCCATCCAGCGTTTGACCAAAATGGTCCGGTTTTGAAAACTTTTTGCTTATTTGAGCCTAACAGCAAAACCGCCCCTGACCATTTTAAATTTCGGTTTCGAATAATCAGGAGAGATGTTTACATACTCAAATATGAAAAAATTTCCAAAATCCCATTACCTTTAGCAGAATATCGGGATATAAAAATTGTCAAAAGTCCATCGCTAATAATCGTTTTTGTGTTCTTGTGAATAATTTTTGACCAGACGACTTAATAACATATTAAGCTTATTGTAGAAGCATACCCACACGAATATAAAAAGACTCGAAACTTAGAGAATGGGAAGTTTAGGCTTAGAGTCAGGCTGGGTAACCAGACCTTTTTAGTTAGCGGTCGTTGCAGCACGGACTAACACTCAAGACGGTTCAGAAAACTTCACCGAGATAATTGAGGCATAGATTCGGGTTGTGTCACAGGTTTGATGCCTTAAATTACCCTTATAAAAGTATTTTGTGAATATGGTCTGTGACTTCAAACGGAAATTTTTGAGGAACCAGTGTGGATTCGTTGACAGACGTCCCTGGGTCAAATTATTCCCGATATGCGATTTAAACTAGAAATTTTAACTTATCGGTTATCGCAAATCGCGTATTCTAATTTTGGCTGAACGGATTTGCTTGCTTACTTTTATCGCTAGTTACTAAACCAGCCAATTCTATTAAAATCTTAAGGCTCACAATTAAAATATTTAGAAGACTCGAACGGTAAACACTACCCGCTTCCTTCTGATGCAGTACCAGCAATGCTGACAAGAAAAACATTGAATGAAAAAAGTATACAGTCACATTTTCAAGAGGCATCGCGAACCAATTTATAAGCGCGACCCTAATGGCACTGAGTGTTTTCAGTTACCTCCTGGCCAGCATTCGACCAACAAATGGTCCATGAAAATTTTTGCATATTTGAGCTACTCATGACCTCCTCTAATCATTCCATAGGTGAATAAACGATTACAAAAAATAGATTTTCTGGGTCCGTAGGTCCAACATCTTTTGGCTTAAAAAATTGCAAAAATTGAGACAATTCATATCTCAATCGACGTAGCTTGCACCAGTTTAGTTGACGAGAGAATAACCTACAAAATTCTGGGTACGTCTTTGTCTAAATTCCAAAGCAACCCTACTATATACAATTTACCGGTTAGTTTCCATTCATAGGCGATCGATTTAAACAATGTTTCGTCAAAACATATTTCTTCAACGCGATTATTATATTCATCCGAATTAAACGCAGACGCTGTTTTGAAAATCCGATAATCAAATACTCTTCCATATCCATGTCGACGGCGTAGCTTTTCAATATTATAGTCCACATTTCTCAGAACATACTTTGCCGATGGTTGTGTAACAGCATCCAAGTTGTGTACTTCAGCTACAACATTGGTCGATCGTCTTAGCGATGCAGCGGTTGCAACCAAATCTACCGTTGTGTTATCAAGCGCTGTTTCGTTACACGGGACTTCAGTTGGGATAAGTCCGCCAAGTATCATAAATATCATATGGCTGCCGTAGAGAATGACCGTAAATTGAAGCCAGAGTGCAAAAAATATTTGATATCTGCCAAACGGATTGAGGCGCTCGAGAACTTCGTCATAGTTATCGCATTCGAGGTCGCGACGCTGACTAAAATAGTGATTACCAAGTTTAGTTTCTAGGTTTAGAGACTAAGTTGGGATCTTTAGTGTCTTGTTTAGTTTTTCATTATCTCTCAGCGTTCCAATTCCCATTGAGCATAAGCCTATTGAACACCTAAGCCTAAGCTTAATCGCAAATCCTAATAACTGATTCCAAATCCGATGAGCATAAGCCTATTGATTACCTAAGCCTAAGCTTAATCGCAAATCTTAAGCCTGAACATAAGCCTATGCTTAAGCGTAAGCCTAATCATAAGCATAAACAGAGTCTCTAAGTCCCCAGTTTCGTTGTCTCGCAGTGCATCAATTTCTATAATCAACATGGGATTGAAATATGGTCAAGAGTCAAGATTCAACTATCAGAAATTGGCAGTTTACCTTTTGACATTTGATTGATTTTTCCAGAAACTTTTTAGTTTAATTTCAAGCCACAAATTCAAATGCAGCTTCAAAATACCTTCCGAAGGATCAACTGTTAGCTGGTACCCCAACCCTAATGTAGTGGTAGTTTGCAAGGCTCATGTATAGAACAGGGCCGGATGGTTTTCCGAACGGGTTATAATAGAGTCAGTTTAAGCATTGTAATCTTTTTGATTAGTCTCAGTCTTATGCTTAGGCTTAGGCTTAGGCTTAGGAATATGCTTATACTACTGTTCCGGCCCTGTTCTATACATGGGCCGTTTACAACAATTGTCTCTAGCGGTGATAGAACTTACAACGACAGTAACCGTTTGAGCTGTTTCGTCTGCGCTTCTAGTTCACGTCGCGTGTATGGCATCGGAACACAAAGCCAGATTATTTTATTTGCGAGCAAGTTCAAAAATCAATTTTTTTATTGTTATATTTATGGTATGCAATTAAAATCCTAAAGTACAATTTTTCAAATTCCTTAATTTTAATGACCACCAGCATTAACCAAACGACAAACATTTATGAATCACAGCTATATATAGAAAAATATAAACGAAAATATGGTATTGTGTATAATCTGCTAATGTTTAGCAGTAAAGTTGGAAACTTTCTGGTTATCGCATTTTAATGCTCAGTTTTCGTCCCATGTTAACTGTAGCCAGAGGCCAGGTTTACTAACTATAAACCTAAATCTACAGTAAACCTCAGCCTAAATCTAAGTTTAGACATAAGCCTAATCATAAGCGTTAAGCCTAAGCTTTCCAGTTTGACATGTCTCTAGTCCCATGTCTCTCAGTCGGCATGCTTCTATTTTTCCCATATAGGCCAATTTTTAATCATTTATCATTTAAAGTCCGGTAGCAATTTGAATATACTCTGATACATTTTCATGCGCCTTTGCAGTACCTATTAAGTACGGTTCCAAACTCTCAATCCATGCATATCAGGGTGTAACCGGATATCCGTTTTCGTTTGCAGTAAAAATCGGTGTCCGTTTCCGTTTTCGTTATAGACATAACGACAAATCTGTTATTTTACGCTCAAATTCAGTTATTAAACAGGAATTTATCTCAGCGTTTTCATTAGATATGCTGTAATTGTTCAAAATGAAATAAAAATTAAGAATTCAAATTTTCGATGCATCTGCAATTTTTGCTTTAAAATTTTACAAAGCCCACTGAATATTTGTACGCCTCAAATGTATTGGTAGAAAATTTTTTTGAAACTTTCATACTTCCTTATCGTTTTCCGCTTCCGTTATTTTTACTATCCGTTTACACTGTGAATTGAATAACCAAAAAAGTTATGAACAGAACAATAATACATTGCACTCTGGGTAACAGAACGAGTTAGGGTTGCGCTACTATTCACTGTGCAAGACGCCGCTACACGATGCTAACAAAAAATGGGCCAAATCTATGTAATGGCGTGATACAATATTTAGTGAGGGGCGTAACAGTAGATAAAGCGTATTCCTAAGCCTAAACCTAAGCCTAAGCCTAATCCTAAGCCTCAGCCTAAGCCTAAGCGAAAAAAATGTAATTTAGCATCTAAACCTACTCTTTTATAGACCCACCAGAAACCTTCACAGACTGCAAATGATTTAACACCTTTTCGACGACAAAATAGATATTTTGTCACCATAATAAATTTATTGTAGCGATGCATCTGATAAACAGCAAAGTTGTTGTCAACCAATATTTTCTGTAAAAAACACTGAAAGTAGCAGATACACAGGGTAAAAACTTAAGAAAATACACTTAAATATTATTTGTATATTATAATACGGTATTTGCGATGCGGTTCTGTTACATAACACCGACGACAATTGCTTTGGTTGGTATGAAGCTGTGTAAGCGAGCTTAAAATGCATTTATTTACAATAGGTAGGTATAATTGTTGAGGTTGCTGTATAAAAATGTTATTTGCAGTTTGTCTGGTTTAAATTTATAGTTTAACTCAAAATTTAGCTAATTTCTCTTCTCAGAGGTGCAAACATAAAATGCTTTAAGGTCAGCAGTATTACTTTAAAACAAGTAGTGTTCGTTCTGATCAAAGTACACGGTACAAGTTTCGTTACAAAAAAAATTACGCGGTGCTGGCGATGGTTAACTGGCCCTTTTAACAGAATTTCAAACAATCTGGATCCAAGAGGTCAGAAATATTTTGTTTGATATTATAATCTTGTGAAATGCAAAACCCGGCTGTGACCCTGCAGGGCCTTTCCAGGAGTATGAAAACGGGTACGGGTTACATTCTACGAAAATTTTGAAGCGAACATTTTTGTGTACCAACTGAAAACGTTTCTAAGAACCACTGAATAAAAATGATAAAAGTGGTTTGCCCTTTAGCTTCTTTTGGCTACGCCTTTAAACAAGCAAGCGAGCAAAATGTGTGACAATGTGACGCTTAAGAACGGAATCGCATTTGGAATATCACCAAAACCTATGTAAGGGGCGGCGGCGTAATGGAAATGCCTAAAGCCACGTGTATGGGTGTATAACACTGAGGGCACACAGAAGTAGCACAGAAACGGTCTTTGGAGTTTCTTTTATGTTTTCTGGTAGGCTTAATTCCATTTTTTGGTTTGGAATTGCACCTTAAATCACGTGTATGGGTGTATAATATTGTGGGCACACACCACAGCATCAAGCACTACTTGAAATATATATTTTGGATATCAGTCGAAACGAAACTGTTTTCACATAGTTTGCAACGAGTAAAAAATAAGAAAATGTTCACGTGGCGAAGGCAATAACCCATGCATTGTACAAAACCAACACATACGACAGAAATCATTAAAAATAAAATTGACATAGCATCAAAGTTCATTAAATTTGCTTTGTCCAATCAAATGAGTTTACAGCAGTGACTGACTGGCTAGCCACTGTTGCAATTGTAGAGATATGGTTGTGTCCATCGCCTCGAGTAGGTGTCGAAAACTTACATCTTAATAGCCGGGACACATCAGATTTGATGTGTGTGCTAACGTCCGCACACATATTTGGGCCTTTTGGGCAAAACTGGGGCAAGGGCGCTGGAAGCGAGGCCGCGGATCCGCGGCCCGCTATCCGGTTGGTCCTAAACTCAGAAAGTGCGGAGGAGACAAAAATTATCTTAAAGAGAGCTGATCGCAGTGGGCACATGCAGTAACGGAATTTTCTGAGATTACCTAAATCAAAAGTGCTGCCGATTTGTTAGAAAATGATTGTGCCCAAGTCAGATTTGACTTGGGCAGGGCGGATTGGCATGTAGCTTTGTTGTGGGCGAGATTTTCAATTATTTCATACCGAAAACTCTATAGATGGGAACTTTAAAAATACTAATACGGTATGTAGGTTTTGTGTGTAAGAGTGTAGGTGTATATGTTGTTTATAAAACTTGTTCTTGGGCATATGTGCAGAGCGATGTTTCATTATGTTTTCACGGTGTGTACGACTGGTTGTTTTGGAGGTGTTTACGGCTTTTAAAAGTATACCAGTTATGCAAATTATAAGAAAACATGAGTGTCTTTAAAATTTTTATGTGGTTGTAGAAACTATACTTGGGGGGCACATCCTCACCTGCGATCGCGGGTGGGTTGGTAGGAAATTGCAACTAAGGTAGCCGAGATCTCGGCAGTGCTAGTTCATAGTACTTATTGCTTGTTTTGTTTATTTAATGATTGAGTTTCCGGCTTAAAAGCTCGTCATACTTGTTTTGTTATGCGTTATAATAAAATGACAGCTTGGTTTTTGGAAAACATCGATGTTATGTTGTTTGATTGCATACTTAAGTTTTCCTCCTGGGCTGATCAGTCTCAGGAAGGAAAGGTGACCTGATACCTGAAACCTTTTACTGACATGAACCTAGTGATTCGCGCTTAAGTTAGTTAACCTTAAGTTAGTAGATTACTTTTAATCTTAAGTTTAATATGCGTAGCCTAAGTTAGCATTCCTTCGGGACGGTGCGCGGCTCGCCGTCATGCAGCCGGACGGGTCCGCCAGGTATCCGGTCATCCACCTGGTGTCTAATGTGCAAGCCGCTATCGCGGCCTATTTTATCGGCCCGGTTCCGTAGACGTCCCCCATCTTTTGTGTGGTAGTGATGTGTGATTATTTTGTCCCGTGTAAGCCCACCGTAATAGCTGGGAGGTCCCGCCTTCATCTCCCAGGGTAGCAGTAAAAGGGCGTTTTATCGCAGCACCCGAGAAGTCGTCGCGGCGTATCCTCCTACGGAACCGGACCCGCGGCTTTGCCGCCTGATAAAGGCGGTTAGGATTCGGCTGATCCACTCATAGGGGTGTATCCGATGAGTGTGATCACTCGGTGTTTGGGGGCGTCCGACGGGGAGTCTGGCTGCCCTTTGCGCAACACCCGCTGGATGGAAACTCGTTGGCGGGATCCACGCTGGCGAGTTTCCTGAATACGGGTGGGACGGCCACTCTTCGCCGGGTGCCCCGGCTCTGTTTGTTCGCTCTTATCGTGTGCACACTGGACTCTATGGATTTCGCGATTACGTCCAAGGATGTCGCCCCAGGATGTACCCACTCGGGACATGGGAGACCTCTCGTCCTGGTTAAAGGTAACATCCAGTAAAGTTAAGGGAGCTGAGAGTGGGCAGCATTCAATTTCCACCTTTAGCTTTACAGCAATTGCTGCAATGGTTAGCGATGAAAAAGTCTTAATTCTTGTTCAATTTCACATTTCAAGCATATTTCTCTCATCTGTCGGATATTTAAGTACACTTAACCTTTTATAAAACATATGAAACACAACAACTGTTGAAAGGTGTGAATGAACTAAAAAATAAGCAACAATCAAAACTCGGAATTCGAAAAAAACGCTGTAGCAGAGTTATTGTTTACGTCCTTGTTGTTAATAGAAAAAACAGACGAACTCAAAGTGCTGAATTGTTAAAATTGTAAAAGGCTTCAGGAAAACGTCAACGCATATTAAAATTGGCACTTTTTTACTCAAACAACACAACTAAATGGGGGTGGAATTTTGAGTTGTTTTGCATGTGCAGTATTCACTTTACATTTTGAAACACACTATAATAGAATACTCTAACATAGATTAGTTGGTGGGGCACTTATTTCGGTTCATGGGAACTTCCGGCGTCCTCTCAACGCCCCCTTCACCCGCAAGTTCAAAAGACCCTAAGCAGTAGGGGGGCTGCCGCTCCCGAAGCCCTCTGCATTAAGTGGTTCTCATACTGGACGGCAAAAAATGTAGTGTTAGTTATTTTATTAAAAATTCAACTCTTCAATAAGGGCTTGGGGACGACTGATCCCCTCGTTCTGCTTAGGATCCATTGAACTTGCGGGGTGTTCCAAGGCGTCCTCAGCCCTCTGAGAACCCAATGAAACAAAATTTTTATGCGGGGGAAGTGATTTTTTGCGTGGAAAGTAAAAAATTCCTTAAAATCATTCAATCTTAGATTTAAATCTTTTGATGTTTTACACAAAAACGAAGTATTTCATATCAGATTTGAATGTGTTCAAGGTCTTAAGACGGTTTAAATATTTTTTCAACAGGTTCTTTATTACTGAACCGTTGCTAAAATGGATAAAAATACTTTTTCAACCAAAACTTCAACGCATTCAAATCAAAGTATACCAGTCGTAGTGGGACTACATTTATTGAGCGAAGCTCGAACACACGTAAGCAATTAAGGTAATATGCAAATTAGTTATTAGCTAACTATGTAAGCAATGTCCTCAGATTCCTAGCACGCAAAAACATTTCAGCCACCCTAATAATTATTGGAATAATTCAAAAAGTCCTAATTTTGTCTTGTCAATTAAGCAAATATGCAAATTATCTATTAGCTAACTATTCGATAATCGCCTTTAAAGGTTTGTAGACAATTTATTCAGATTCCTCGCACCCGAAAACCCATTAGTGCTGAAATTAGATTGCTTGTAACCCTAATAATTAGTGCAACATTGTAAAAACGCCTAATTTAGGATTATCGACTATGCTTATATGCAAATTATCTATTAGCTAACTACTCAAATATTAGTTTTAGACGTTTGTAAACAATTTATTCAGGTTCCTCGCACCTACGAACCCTTTAGTGCTGAAATTATATTGCTTTTAACCTTAATAAATAGTGAAATATTGTAAAAAGGCCTATATTAGGCTTATAAACTATGCTAATATGCAAATTATCTATTAGCTAACTGCTCAATTATCCGTTTTGTAGATTTGTTTACAGTCTACACAGATTCCTCGCACCCAAAAACCCTTTAATGCTAAAATTAGATTGCTTCTAACTGTAATAATTAGTGAAATATTGTCGAAAGTCCTAATTTGGGCTTAATTAATTATGCAAATTAGCCTGTAGCTAATAAACGGCTTGAAATTTTCAAACCCCAATGCGAGGTTAACACCCCAGGATAATAGGCTTTCAAACAAAAAAGTTTATCAAAATCGGTTCAGCCGTTCCTGAGATTCTTTTCGGACGGACAGACGGACAGACGGCCAGACGGACAGACGGACAGACGGACGGACGGACATCCACCTTTCGACCCCCAAAGTACAAAACATAAAACGCTTCGCGAAACTCCGAGCTTCCCTCAATAAAAGTGAAATTTTACAATCTAAAATTTGTGAATAAACCAACCTAAATGTATAACGCAGAGGGCGAACTGTTTTTACTGTACTTATAAACGAAATCGGACAATGCACGTTTTGTTATAAAGTTTATAAAAATTTAAATTGCCTTCTATTTGAAAATAGCACTTTTTCAATAAACCCTCCACACCGTTACACATGACAGCCGTGCAATATATAGAACAATTTGTTCCAATATTCCGTTCGTATCACGGTTAATAATAATAATAATAATAATAATAATTATAATAATAATAATAATAATAATGATAATAATAATAATAATAATAATAATAATAATAATAATAATAATAATAATAATAATAATAATAACAGTAACCTATTATTCGAGACCTGACCGGCAGCAAACTCGCGATTTACACGGTGGTCTGCTGGTTTGCTTATGTATGCGACCGTGCAATTAGTCTAATTATTAATACATCTCAAAACTTGAAAAATATATCTCAAAAAACGTTTGTGACAGTCGTGTGCCATATTAAGGATGGAAAATCACAACTATTTCATTCGCAGCCTCGACAGTGACATAGCGTTTTTAGATGATTGTTTATTGCTCATCTCAACGGACCTCCGGACCTAAATAATAAAAATGAACAGATATTCTGTAAAACGTTTGTGTTAAAATTGTAAATACGCCAATTTTAATGCAATAAAACATTGTCGCAAAATTATAACCAATGATTATTCGCGACCTCTGGTCAACCATAATGTAACTAGATGGATGGTCGCCTGTGTGGCTCATCTGTATGAAAGCGGGCAACACCTAAAACATCACAGAAGTGTATACAATGACTGATTAAAGTTTTTTACTTATTTGCAACTCAAGTGTTTGCGTGAAACATACTTTTTTAGTTTTCTTGCTTAAACCAAATCTTATTTGCCAACGCATTGAGCCTGTTGTACCTTTAGACCCCAAAAAAGAATTAAGCATATTCTTAAACCTACCGTAAGCGGCCAATTTATACAACAGGGGCGGAACAGTATTGTAAGTATATTTCTAAGCCTAAGCCTAAGCCTAAGCCAAGCAAAAGAATTAGTCCACAGCTTAAGTTTACTCTATTGCAATTCCACAGAAAAACGTTCCGCCCCTGATCTTTACATGGGCCGCCTAAGCATATGTGTTGAAAAAAGTGTAAAGCTAAGCCTAAGCCTAAGTTTAAAGAAAAAATTTGGTGAAAAATCTAAGCATACTGTTTTGTGTTCCATCGGAAGTCAGGCTGACCCTAAAAGTAACATGGGTCAAAATTTGCCTGAATGGATACATGAAGTTGCCAAGTAAAATATGTAACAGCAACAGCATTATAAATCACATGATTTAACTCTCTTACTTTTCGGGCTATTGCTGATCCTTCTGCTTGTTTTCATTTTTTTTTGTTCTCGCTGGTTGGAAAATACACCGGAACAAAATTTCCTTAAGGTGCCGAGTAAAATTAATGCTTTAGTGTAGCTCAAAGATATGAACCAGTTTCGGAATTGCTTGACTGATTTGTAGTGGCAAGAGTCGATAATGACTCTTTACAAGAGTGTGCAACTGGATACACTCAATGTAGAAAAGAATGTACCCGAAACACCTTGCGTTCTTGCCCTACCCCCCCCCCCCCCTTTATTCAGAGAAGGGTATAACCGGTGCGAACCATGACACTTCATGTATGCGGCATCAAACGTGGTCCTCTTAATGCCGCATTGTAAGTGCAAACTATGTAACAATGTTTAAAGCCTAAATCTAAGCCTAAGCCTGAGGTGAAAAGTTTACAAATCCTGTGCCTAAGCGTAAGCCTAAGCTTCCCAATGTGAAGTGATCCAGTTCCCGCGTCTCCCAGTGGGAAGACCCCAGATGTTGACACGGGCTAAAATCTAAATGTCGCCGTTTTCGTTGTAAGTCCAGTTCAATAGTTCATCATGTGCAGATCTTTGCGTGCCACTTTTTACGGCATAAAAGGTTTAGTGCTTGTTTAAATTCAAGCTAAATCTTTTTTATATATTTTTGTATTGTGAACTATGCGATGAGTTTTGTGAATATTCCGTTTTCCAAATCCGCGAGATTAACAGTTGGTCAGTGAGAGTATAATATATGTTTGCCTGCAGCGATGAACCAATTGCACGTAGGCGGTAGGCAAAGTCATGAACTAGCTTGTGTTTTTAATTCGTAATTCGGATACCGAAGCCAAAAAGGGTCCAGGGATCTTAAATGAGCTCAAATCGTTTGGACTTCTGAAAGAATAATGACCGCATTAATAAAATACTTATGCATCGTCCACAATATCTCAAAATACGCGGTGAAAATTCACATCGAGCTTAGACGACTGCCCTCAACTGTTACGCACTTAATAAAGCAATGACACTTGCCGTAGCAAAATTATTTCAGCACCGGACAATGCTTTTCGATTTGTAGAGATAGTTTACAATTTCAAAATTTTGTTATATTTTGATATTTAGTAGCTGTTTGACCGCGTTTTCGAATTAAACATTATTGTCAGCTACTATACTTTCAATTCATTTGACCTTGACGATTGCTGTTTGCAATTTTTGCAACCCGTAGACAGTTGCCCTTTCTCGGTTTAACCAGGTGCTACAGCTGCTGTAGTTCAAAATTTACCCGTAGACGACTGCCTTGTCTCAAAAATATGCTTTCAGCTGTCTGCTGTTTGTACAAGGCCGCTACCGCACGTAATAGTTTTGTCTACGTTAATATATTAAAAAATTTGAAAACGGAATAGGGGCTGTGAAAAAACACATTTTTTAGAAATGGGGGAATGAAATTTTAAAGGGAAGAAAAATAGGAGCGCGTATAAGGAACGTAGTTTCTGCGTACCATCCGTCAAAAAAGGCTGGCTTCTTTTATATACACGTTCCCAATTTGAATTTTTTACCGCTGCGTACAAAACTAGCTTTTGCCTAGGGGCGTTTTTGAAACCGATAGGTTTTTAAAACGTCAACCCTACCCAGGTTTAGTTCTCTCCAGGCAAAAATAGCACTTTGGGATTGACAATTCCCTAGCTTTGCTTGTGGGATTTTTTCGCGCGTTCCACTTCCACCTTTCCCCGTAGATTTGTTTTTGCTGAAAATGTTCTATTTTTAAAAATCAAAATTTTTTGTGCAAAATGAATGCCCAACAAATTCTGTTTGAGATGTCGCACCAATGTCTATGGTGCAAATTGGGCCAATGTATAGAACAAGACGGCCACCGTAGCAGTACATTCATTCCTACGCTATGCTGAGCATATCCCTTTTTAGCCGGTTAAAATGAATAGAACAGGGCCGGAACAATAGTAGCATATTTCTAAGCCAGAGCCTAGTCTAGCCTAAGCCTTTAGCAAAAAAGTTTTATAAAAAGCTGATAGCCCCCCGAAACCGATCCGGCCCTGTTCTATACAAGGGCCCTTGCCTCTAGCCTATGTTCTGTTTGCACAACAGTAGACAGTTGCCCGTCCTATCAGCATACTGCAACTGCAAGTTGTATCCGTAGCGTATTTTTAAAACGGCTGCCCTACCATAGCAGGTGTTTTTAATTGCAGCCGATACGCTACTAGTATTTTTTGTTTTTTTTACACTTTTTAACGGCTAAATCACCAAACAATAGGGGCGAGCGGTTGCGGCAGATATTGCAATTTTTTAAAAGTGAACGGAAATGGTGCGCATTAGGAGTGTTTAAGCCTAAGCCCAGCAAGTCGAACTGAATCATTTTCGTAAAAACGTTATTTTTTAAAAAATTCGAGGCGGCGAAATGTCATTCCTGCTTGCACAACAAAGCATAAAACAATTCTTTTTATTTCAAAACAGAAAAACAAACAAAAAACTAGAATAAAACCGGTTGTGAATACTTTTATATATACTCAAATATACCATACGATTGCACACAAATTGCAAGAAAGAGGACGGGCCGGAGTACATGTTCCTGGCCGCACAAAAGCGGTCTGTTGTGTTCTGATAAAAAACACTCTACTTTAAAATACTATAGTTATATTTTACAAACTTTTTAAGTAGTGTACTAAATATTGAGTAAATTTTTGCTTAAATGTACAGCTAAAAAATTTGTGTTTGCTTAAAAATAAGTAAAACTTTGCCAAGCACCATAAAAGTATTAAAACCAACACTTAATTCGGTAACAGTTTTACTTTTTAAGTATATTTTAGTGAGTATGGATTCCCAGGATAAACAAACCTTCAAACAAAAAGTTTATCAAAATCGGTTTTGCAGTTCCTGAGATTTTTTCTAAAACGGACAGATCGAAGTTCTGCTTCGCTCAACAATTTGTTATCACAGAGTTTTTCCTTTTTTACGTGTAAAACATTAAACCTAAAAGCAAAGCCAAGCAAAAAGCGTAAAGCTTTAAACAAAATTAAAAATTCTAAAATTTAAAAATAGGCACAAAGTTAAAAAATGATAGCCTAAAATTTGCCTTAATACCGGCTCTTGAACAAAACTTCCACACTTCTGCTTTACGCTCAGGCTTTAGTGTTAAAGCCGAAGCCTTTTAGACGTAGTTCGAGCAACAGCGGCTAAAAACAATGGAATGAATAAGCAATTGAAAACCAACAGAATGAATAAAGCAATTGAAATTAAATGACATAAAATCAGATCAAGAGCATACGTTTATGCAAGAAAATATACGAAGGGTAAGCCTGAATCTTAACTGCTTAAGCCCAATGGCGGATCCATGGGGGCCACCCCGGCCGTGCCCCCAACAGCATCTCGACAAAAATTATATAGTGTCAATTGCTGTTCTACACTGTTTCTCTGTTTTAATATACACAAAAAGCACGCTTTAAAGTTTCGAACTCAACTTTATTTGGCCCCGGAGTCATTTATGCGCTACAATTAGGGATAATTGACATTTATGGACTTAATGCGTTTATTGTCTCTACCCGCTTACGGACTCTTATTAGGGATACGGACTCCTAATCAAAATGGGGACCCCCCTTATTTGGGTCACTGCAGTATGGGTAAAAAATAAGTTTATTACCTGTGAAATTTTGCCCGCCCCGCCCCTTATTTTGAGATCCAGGATCCGCCACTGCTTAAGCCCAAAAGTTTAAATTCAAACGTTTACGCGCAATTATACGCAAGGATAAACAAACTTTCAACTAAAAAAGTTTATCGAAATCGGTTCAGCGGTTCCTGAGAAACCTTAAAGCCTAAGGAAAGCCAAGCTATGCCTAAAGCTTAAGCATAAGAATACAAATACAAACCTAAATACCTGCAACGTGCAATCAAAAAATAATGAACATAAATTTTCACCAGCACGAAAAAAGTTAAACTTGGAATAGAAAATGCAAATGCGTACGATTGCCTTACCGATGGAAATATCATTGGCATAATACGTATACACGAGATATTCACTCAAATGTTATACATATATACGGAAATGAGAATAAATGCGAAAGGCATGACAATTATTTTTAAATGTGAGCGGCACACCGATAGATATTCACTCAAAATGTTATGCAAACATGAAATAAAAAATGCGATAGGCATGACAATTATTTTTAAATGTGAGCGGCACACCGATAGATATTCACTCAAAATGTTATGCAAACATGAAATAAAAATGCGATAGGCATGACAATTATTTTTAAATGTGAGCGGCACACCGATAGATATTCACTCAAATGTTATGCAAACATGAAATCAGACTATAACAACGAGTTTTAAGCCTAAGCCTAAGCCAAGCAAAAAAATTAGTCGAAAGCTGTAGCTTAGTCTATTTTCAGTCCCACAGAAAAACATACCGCCCCTAATCTTTACATGGGCCAAAAGCTGTTACTTGAGTCCGTAAATATACTACATTTGACGGCAGACAATTAACTACACAAATTAAATGTTGATGTACCTGTCATAGTAGCAATTTACAGATTCAGGTTTACTGGATTGACCCGAATAAGAGGGTGTCCCATTTTGAGTCCAAATCATGAAATGAAAAATGCGGAAGGCATAACAATTATTTATAAATGTGAGCGGCACACCGATAGATATTCACTCAAATGTTATGCATACATGAAATCAGAATAAATGCGCAAGGCGTGGCAATTATTTTAAATGTGAGCGGCACATCGATAGATATTCACTCAAATGTTATGCAAACATGAAATCAGACTAAATGCGAAAGGCGTGACAATTATTACACCGATAGATATTCACTCAAATGTTATCCAAACATGAAATCAGACTAAATGCGAAAGGCGTGACAATTATTTTTAAATGTGAGCGGCACACCGATCGATATTCACTCAAATGTTATGCAAACATGAAATCAGACTAAATGCGAAAGGCGTGACAATTATTTTCAAATGTGAGCGGCACACCGATCGATATTCACTCAAAATGTTATGCATACTATACAAGAAACGATGCGAAAAGCATGACAATTATGTTTAAATGTGAACAACACACCAATTCATTACGTACGACAACGTATACCGACAACGCACCTACATTTGAACTTTAAAAATCAAACATGACACGACTCCAGGTGCGTATTTATGCGTACACAAGCTAGCTGATTTTCTAATCAGTTTTAAGATTGCTCAAATGGATTACAGGCATGTAAACACGAAACAGGTTAACAGGTTCTAAAATACTGTATGTGAAATATAAATATTGTGTGTGGTTTTAAAAGAGAAGTTCAATTTCGGTATTCAAATATTCAAAATAGTTTTTCAATATAGTAGTGTACGCATCAATAAAGAAAATAAAAGATTCAATGCAGTGCAAACAGTAAGAAACGCAGAAATTGTGCAACTGTGCTGCATGTTTTAATACGTGTAATCCACCATGAAGATAAACACAAACCGTAAACCAAATGAAAACGTACAAAGCTAAAATAATGCGTTTGGAAAACTGTAAATACCGTTCAAACGTACAACAAACTGGAAAAACGACACAATAATACTAACGGCACACATAACGGCACTATGATAAAAGGCACCAAAAACACAATGATTAAGTTGTCTAAAGCCTTAAATCGTATGAGACCGTTTTCTTGGTTCTACAGAAATGTCTTTGGCTTGCATGCTATAATTTCGCAACCTGAAATTTAAAAAAATTTACATAATACTGACAAAGTTCGTTCAATTTTAATATAAAAGCTAATGATGCATTCATACATCGCTGCA
The DNA here is from genome assembly GCA_030248215.1 of Enoplolaimus lenunculus. Lineage (NCBI taxonomy): Eukaryota > Metazoa > Nematoda > Enoplea > Enoplida > Thoracostomopsidae > Enoplolaimus > Enoplolaimus lenunculus. The sequence continues at coordinate 28,175 of JASANG010003992.1, forward strand.
GGGTGGCGCCAAATCCACGAATTGACCGAATCCGAATCGAGTGCCAATTTGATGAATCCGAAACCGAATCCGAATCTTACATGTTGCAGATTTGAGATATATATCTATAATTTATTTCGGAATATCAATACAATGCCAGCAGCATGACTTTTAAACAGCGTTAATATATTTTTCGTGCACGACCTCACTTCTGTTTGTGACCTGAAGCAAAAAAATATTGATTCATATAACAAATTATTTAAAATTTTGATTGCTCAAAACAGAAAATTGCCGATTATTGTTCAATTCGGCTTATTCACAACCGAGTCCAATCCAGAAGCACAAACGAATGCTAACCTTTGTTGCCGCAATGCAGCGTTGACATTCTATTTGCTATACACTCAAATTATTAGTAGTGATAAAAACAGCATTATATCGCGTAGTCTCAATAGACCATTGAAACTAGTTATGTGCCGATAACAAAATATTTGCCGATGTCGACTCCAACTTTAGTCCACCACGCTTAATGAACAGATATGATACTGCATTACATCATTATGTGCAGACTTAAACCGTAACCAGCATAAACGATTATAATTTTATACGATGGGTTCATTTCAATTCATTTTTAAAACACAAACGCACGAATAATCGGCATTTTTCGTGTTCAACGGCATCAGCGCTGCACAAATTAATTTGTTTGTTGAGAAATTTTGGAGCGTATAACGTACGTATCGTTTTGTTTCCTTCCTACCCCGTTCATCCATTAGGGATGTGCCGATTAATCGGCATCGGCATATAGGCAGTTTTCGTGAGTATCGGCATCGGCACTGCAAAAAATTGCCGATTCTTTACCGATACTTTTTGCACATAACAGTCAGTTTGAATGCAATCAGTTTCATTTGTGGGCACATGTCACTGTGACCGGTCAGCAAATCTGATATCTTTCGTGCGTTTGTGTTTGGAAAAATGAATTGAAATCAGGGTGCAACCGAAATTACAATTTACCGGAACCGGAACCGGAATTTGAAAATTTTACCGGAACCGGAACCGGAAAGTGAAAAATGCATTTCACCAAAAATTTCATTTTAATCTTATTTTTTGCTCTATTATTTGTGAAATAACCTTAGTCGAACATAGATATTTATTTTATTTGTTGTATTTTAGATTTTCGTCGTCGACTAAAGTGAAATCCACCATCATTGGCTTATATTCGGAGTACAAGTGGCTTTCAAAAGAGATTCTTAAAAATTAGCAAAGTTAAGAAAACGGCCAAATTATAACACCGGAATTTATAAATCGGGTAAAAATTTACCGGAACCGGAAGGTGAAAAAAAGCCGGAACCGGAACCGGAATTCCGGTTGCACCCTGATTGAAATGAACCGTTCGTCTAAAATTATAATCGTTTATGATGGTTATGGTTTATGTCTTCACGTAACAATGTATTAATGCAGTATCATATCTGTTCATTAAGCATGGTGTACTAAAGTTGGAGTCGGCATCGGTTCGGCATCGGCAAAGTTTCAAAATAAGAATCGGCATCGGCAAAAATTTTGGTACCGGCACAGGGATGTGGTGATAATGCCGATTCCAACCTTAGTACTACCACACCGTGCTTAGTGCTTAATAAACAGATAGGATACTACGTATGTACTTTGCATCATGATATAATATGAAGACTTGATCTCTAACCATCATAAACGAGTCCAATTTTCAAGAATGGTTCGGTCCAATTAATTTTTTTCAAACACAAACGCTAGAGAGAACAGTTTTCCTAACCAGACACAATGATAAGCGCCTACAAATGAAATTGATAGCGTTCCAACTAACTGCTAATTGCAAAAAGTCTAGCAAAGAATCGGCAATTTTTTTACAGTGCCCACGCCGATGCCGATCAATTTCTAGCGTACTCACGATAAAAGTTTTCAGTTTTGCGTAGCTCCGGAAGATCCATTTAGATCCCATTATAGTGACACCGAGATCTACCAAATATCGAGACTCCTATATATCCCTGCTGCATATAAACCGCGATTTGAAACGTGACTGCAATTTCGTCTTTTAGAGACAAGGCGAACAGTACGTCTTGTACACCGAAAAATATTCAGGCACGATTTTACAACCGTGACCGCAGGCATAATAAACGACATCGCGATACTGAGCGCATTAATTATGTTGTTGGTCACTGTACGCTCATCGAATGCGCTGCTGGCTATGTTGCAATCATACACATACGTACCGTTCAGGAACAGCAGCAGCAGTACTATCATTGTCAACATCCATAAATGAAACACGGCTTTCATTCGAAACGTCAACGTCCATGAGCTCCTCATTGTCTTCGACACACGCGGACAATATGCGAGATCTAAATAAAATATATATATATGTTTATATATATACATATATACGTATAGATACGTACGTATATGATATAAAATTACGGCTACGGTTTACCCACTTTTACGTTGCTGAAAATTTCAGTAAAAACAAAAAGTTTATATTTAAAAAATGCTCACCAGATTTTGGTCAAAGGATAGAAATGAGCCGATACCAAAAGTTTTGTCTATGTCTAAACCGATGCTGATTTTTATTTTGAACACTATGCCGAACCGATGCCTATTCCAACATAAGTAGTACGCCGTGAATTCATAAATTTCCATAGTCTCAAAACTTCAGCGAAAAACTAAGTCTGTAATAAAGCTTTGTCACGTATGTAACCATTTTGGATACCTCAAGGCACGGAAGGATGAAGACATTGTTGAGCTATATACGTTCAAATTTTTAAAGCAATCTACTATATACGTATTAAATTTTGAATTCATTATCCTGCACAGGCTCCGCCAATTGTGGTATCCGGTCGCACCCTTATATGTATATTATAAGGGTTGCCACCGGGTATCCGCTTCCGGCGCAGGAAAAAATCCGACATCCGGCTGCAGCTTCGGTATTTTTACTTAACGAATATTTTTTAAAATTTTCAAAAAATCGAAACCATATTTATGCGAACTGCTATCGAACTGATTGACTTACGTATGTACCTGACCTGTACATATGTATTTTTAATAACATTCATGTGTGTGTTGCGTTGTAAATGTCAGCATGTGCCCGTGTACGTTCACAATCTTTATTGGGTTTGCAATAATGCTAGACAACCCATGGATGACCGACCAGTGTAATTTTACACCTACCAAATGCAAAAACTCGCCGTGTCCGAGACTCATATCCCTGATCCTAAGACATCTTTATTTGATGTACATTGGAAAAACTGGATGCGGTTAAAAGCAGCATGGTCCAAACACATATTACAACTTGAGGGTGTTGTTAAGGTGTTAAAATACATCAGCGTGAGATGATACTTTGTTACCAATACGGTCTGATATTTGAATTAGGGATGTTTCGATTAATCGGAATCGGCATCGGTAAAGTCGGCAGTCTTCTTGAGCGTCGGCATCGGCAACGGAGCTACAAAAAATGCCAATTCTTTGCCGATAGTTTTTGATCATAACAGTCAGTTTGAATGCGATCAATTTCACTTCTAGGCGCATATCATTGTGTCCGGCTAAAAAACTGATATCTTTCTTGCGTTTGTGTTTGAAAAAATTAATTGTAATGAACCGTTCATCTAAAATTATATATAATCGTTTATGATGGTTAGGGTTTAAGTCTTCACGATGTAATGTAGTATTGGGGCAAAATTTCAAATAACAATCGGCATCGGTATCGGCAAAAATTTCGGTATCGGCACATCCCTAACTTGAATGACATAAGATTTGATTCGAATCGTCTATCCGGCATGGGCCGGATATTAGATTATTCGGATCCGGCATTTTTGGGATCCGGTCGTACCCCGGTAGATATATATTTTTTCAAAAACATACGCGAGAGATTAAAATTTTGCTGAGCAGATACACTATTGTGCTCCCAGAAATGAAATTGGTAGCATTCCAACTGACTGTTAAGTGCAAAAAGTATCTGCAAAGAATCGGCAATTTTCTTGCAGTGCCGATGCCGATACTCACAAAAAGTGCCGATTATTACCGATGCCGGTGCCGATGCCGCACATCCCTACTTAGTAATGAAATATGTTTAATTTTATCGTCATTTTTAAGTAAAATAATTGCCACCGACCAAATTTTAATGACGGAATTTTTAATTCCGGTAAAAATTTATATATATATAAATTCCGGCTGCATTGCACCCTGATATACGTACATATACGTATATATAATATGTTGAAACTTTGGAGATGCCGAACCGATGCCGATTCCAACTGTAGTAAACCGTGCTTATACATCAGTATATGAAGGATTAAACCCTAAACAACACAAACGATTAGAATTTAACGAGAACGGTTCATTTCAATTATTTTGTTCAAACACAAACGCAAAAATGGTAACAGTTTCCTGACCACACACACTGATATTTGTACAGAAATGAACCTGATAGTATTCCAACTGACGTTATATGTGCAAAAAGAAAAAATTCTCACCTGGTCCGACTAGCTTTGTTTGAAGAGAAATCAGAAGAAGTATCAGTCGACATCAAACTTTCTGAAGACGGCCGGTCGCTTGTAGCGGGCGACGATGTAGGATAAATCGACGATCCATCAGAATCACAACCGAATGATTCGTCCCTAGAATGTGCGTAAAAATATGTATATATACGCATACGTATGTTAGATTCAATACGCATATATATGTTTCGGCACGAAACAAAAATTAAACTTGAGCAAAATATTGCGACCCCAGGTCGACAAATTCTACTTACAGCACGGCACCGGATCTGATGTGTGCAAAACACTTACATACGTACGTACGTATAATTCTAATCGTCGTTCAGTTACAAGGAAGGAAGAGCTTGGTGACTGGTGATGCATTTTGTGTTTTTGGTCATAGGTTTTGGAATGAAAATAATACTGGTCCAACATCTTTATCAGGTTTTCCAGCGTTAACCCAATACGTAGCAAAGGAGCCCGATTCCAACTCGGTATAACTCAATTCCGTTTTGCAAACGAAAGCAATGAACATTTAAACGCAAGCGCAGCCAGATAAAATTTTTGTGAGTAGTTTTTTTATGTTTTCTCAATCTTTCTTCTTATATTAAAGGTACGTACGTAATACTTACATTATTTCAACTTTAGATTACAATTCGTCGATGAACAACTCGTACAAATCATATAAGCCGACATTTCATCAACCGTAAACAACTGGTTGCCCCATCAGCGTAGATGTCGGTGGCCCGACCCACCTAAGCGTAAATGGGCAACAAGTATTTGCGAAACGTACTACCCGGATACCAAAAAATGTTGCAGCGGGAGCCGGATTAGTTCAATATCCGGCTCTGGCCGGAGCCAGATATATACGTATTTGGTGTATAAGAAAGACGCAAAATCAAGTGAAGAACTGAGTAGCACGATGATCATTTACAAATATACTGAGTATACACCAACCCAATTCAATTTTTTTAAGTTTTTTTTCAGAATAAATATCCTCCTCAGGTTATATAAAGGAGCCGGATGTCTATTTTCACCGGAGCCGGATATGTATTTAGTAGAACCCTACCCAGGTATGTGACTAACGTATGCCCCATTATGGCCTATTGAACTTATCGACCAATAAGATTCAATAATTAATCGGCACATGTATAGAACAGGAGAAAATTGTTTTCCGCGGGGCTGCGATTTTGTGAGTACGTATAAGCTTAAACTTTAGGCGACGTTAAATGGCCAGACTTATGAACCTATTTATATAACCTGGAATAAACTGCTACCTATTTGCTCAAAATACTTAACACAATGGTCCAGATCATAAATTGGCCTGAATACGCAGTTTTAAAACGGTCTCCGAGGTACATAAGTTCGTCGTACTCGACGCAAGGTACAATGGCGTGTTGTCAAAGTTTAGTTCCTGATGCTAGCCTGGAACATACCTCCATCTCCAAAGTGCTGACACAGAAAAACAGCCACGATCAATATCGACATTGTATACATTTTGCAGTATCAATAAAATATTATGATGGTATGTATATATTTCTGCTGTATTAATAGTCAGTTTAAACTTTAGACTAACTTTATTGGTTAGGCTTCGGCTTATGAACAAGCTCATCCTTACTTTTATGCTTAGGCTTAGGTTTAGGCTTAGGAATATGCTTCAGGTCCTGTTCTATTCAAGGAACCTGAAAGGTGTGTAGGACAAAAATTCAGAGGCTATTTTTTAATTATCAGGCAGTAAATGCCTAAGTCTTTTATAGCACGTAAATTAGCCATTGACAATATAGTACATATGCTATGATGCACCCACCCACTATTTATTTGATAAACAGTTCCTGAACGTATAGCACTTACTAGGTGCTATGCCATGACCAATTTATTCAAGCGTTAAACCAATTTTTAAAGCAAGACTGGATGATCTTATAAAAGTGTGCAACTAGCTTGGCGGTGCATGGTACAAATTGTACCAGCACGCGTTACGTTTTCGCCTTACCCGCCTTGTTTAGGGGGGTCAATTTCAGCTAATGCACACTATATTGCTTGACCGTTTAAAATTATAAACGCATTATATATGTATAAACATATGGGATACGTTATAATGTTTGCGGAAAATTTTGACGCCCCTCCAAGTAAAAAGGGGGTAGGCCAAAAATGCAACGCGTGCCGGGTATATACACTTTTTCTAAACAGAGTGTACCGAGTTGCATACTCTTGTTGCAGTATGGACCCATGTTACTTTAAGAGGCGTAGAGGTTTCTGGTGAGTCTATAAATAGTGGGGCTAGATTCTAGATTACAATGTTTGGCTTTGGCTTAGGCTTATGCTTAGGTTCTTCTTAGGATTAGGAACACATTTTGCAACGCTTAGGCTTAGGCTTACGAATAGGCTTATCTACTGTAACGCTTCTAAAAGTAACATTGCCGAACTATGCATCGTCCACTCTTGGTAAAAAGGGATTATGAAATTAACACATCCTTAGCTAGGTAATTGATATAAAATTTAAAATTTGTATAAAAATAAAAGCATAAAGAGAGTAATAGGTCTTCCTTAGCTTAAAACATAAACTTTATTGTCATAATTATTGCTAAACAAAAACCAGTGCAATCATACAGCTCAAAACTGGATCCAATTTACCCGGGGCCGGAACACAGCAGTCAGACGAGCAGATGCGGCGGAACGTTTTTCTATGGGACTTCTATAGAGGAAGTTTAAGCTTTTTAGACTAGTTTTTTGTTTGGCTTAGGCTTAGGCTTAGGCTTAGGGATATGCCTATATACTGTTTCGCCCCAGTTGGCCTGTGATTGACACAACACTAAAAACATAATAAAAAATAGAAAAATGGCAAACACAGTTTAAAAAGCTTTGCATGCCGTAGCAAACATATACTACAATGAAGCAAACAAGCCACAACACCACCTATTGAAATGTGTGTTCGCTGTGTACGTACTTCTATGTAGACAATGTATAAAAATACGTACTGCCACAAAACATATATACGGCCTATGCTTACGAATATTTAAGTGCCGTAGACGGGCTACCACTCGTAAAAAGGGGAAAATCCAAATTTAAAGCGATTATGTTTGAACATAAAATGATGTGACTATCGTTAGTAGGTACCACTATTTATCAAAGCCCAAGCGGCGGCTGAGTCCCACCCCATAAGTTCACCCCCGTGCTAAACTCTCCCTCTCTCACACTCGCAAAGAACCCGTACACAGAGCGGCGGATCCAGAAATCTCTGACGAGGTCGGGCTGGCAATTGTTTGCGAAACGAAACAATTAAAAAGTAGGAACTCATTTTATCACCAAAAATTTTCCGAACGGAAAATATTAAAGGTGGGACCTTTTCGCAAAAAATTCTGAGGATATAATTTATTATGTTTTTACAAAAAGGTAAAAGCAGACATACCATTTTGGGTCCATACTTTAAGGGGCGTAAATATTTCTGGTGGGTAAACAAGAGTGGGTTTTAGATTCTATACAATTTTTTGCTTTCATGCTTTTAGGCTTAGGCTTGGGAACACATTTTTTGCAACGCTAAGGCTTAGGTTTAGGCTAAATACGCTTTCTACTGTTTACTCATCTTAAAAAACAATGGGCCCATTTTGAATATCACCAAAAAATCTGATGGCGGCGTATACGCCCCCGCCGCCTTTCTGGATCCAATGCCCGCATAGTATATATAAAGATGTCGGTCTCGGTTTTTATATACCAGACCGCCCATACCTAAAGCATCGGAAAACGAAAAATGGAAATGGAAATCGGTTGGTTGCGGGATTTAGAAGATGGTCAATGCGTATTGCCCCGTGCTCCCTGTGAAAAGTTGTAGCAGAGTGTTTAAAGCTTGTCTTTTATACTTCATGTTGCACTCCGTCCTTTTGGTCTTTCCTGGGGGCCTAGACCCTATCATGTTGAAGCGCTGGCTTGGACACGGGCCTGTTGTATGAGACAGAATTTTGAATGGGGGCTAAGCCACCCTGCCTTGTCGGTTTTAGGATGGACTCGGATGCATCTGCAACCTTTGCTCTTCTCCGCCACATTTTTCAGCGTTACAACTTGTGTCCGAATTTTTTCAACAAGGACAACCGGTTGGAATCGGTGGATCCTGAATGAGGCAGGGGCAAGGGATACCTACATTTCGGAAACTCCTAAATTTTGCATAGGCCTTTATGCATGCAAGCAAGCCAAGTATAAACCATATATACTTTTTAAAAGTTTGAATGCTACAACAAGACAAGACAGGAGGGGAGTGTGTCCCCTCCCTCGAGGATTACAAAACACGTGCCTGCTTTAAAGTTTCATTTAATAAAATATAAAAAATAGCGCAATTGCAGTATTGAATGTTTTATCATATATATAAAATATTTTGTTTTCATCATCGCACAAAATGCAGGTGCAAAGAGCCAATAGGGCCGGGGCAGCTTTATTTAAGCATATTCTTAAGCCTAAGCCTAAGCCTAAGCCTGAGCGTACGCCTATGCGTACTCTGTTCCCTAAACCTAAACCTAAACAAAAGTAAAGCTGAAAGTTTCTCCATTGCCATCCAGTGAAAATCTGTCCGTCCTGGCCGGGATGTGTGGACTGAAAAAAAAATCAGGGGCGAAGCGCCTTTTCCACGGGACTGGATTTGGGCAAACTATAAAACTTTAACTTTTAGGCTGAACGTTTTGCTTTTAGGCTAGACTTTTTATGGCCTTCTTTCAGCTTTAGGCTTCTTAGGCTTACA
>JASANG010003430.1:0-37376 GCA_030248215.1 Enoplolaimus lenunculus
TTAGATGTAGACAATAGATACCTTAAGGCAAGGAAATTCTTTTAAATAAACCGCTTGGCGCGGCCAGGAGCATGGACGGAAAGGGAGGGAGGTTGGTGGCTTTACTAGTCCTGTAATTCAACGTGGACGCCGTCTCACTAAATGGGGTTGCAACAAACGAGGTTATTTAAAATATGCCGTAGCTTCTATGCTCAATGGCGGACCCAGAATGTTAACAATAATTGGTGCGGGAAAGTTGCGCATAGTTGTGAAAATCTCATACCAGCTCGAGCATTCTGAACCGAACAATCCTTGGATCCGCCAATGTAATACAGCCAAATCATTACTTTACTAAATATTCGCCAAACAATAAATACAACTTAATCATCCCCCAATAACATTCTGTCATGAATATAGAAGCTAAAAATAGGCCAATCTGTAGACCGACGCTAAACTTGATTTGGAAACGAATAATAATACAAAATTAACTAGACCTACCTATCTGAAAGTTATCTGTTGAGGTTACTGTAGGTCACCGCAGCGATTGTTTACCTTTTGAGTTCACCGGATGTATCTATTCGAAAATTTTCTTATAGAAGAGGGAAATTGAAATTTGTTTGTCAAGTTTGTAATTCAATTTCCCTTTAGTATATTTCATCTAAAACTGTTCCGGTTTCAGTGTGATTTTACAAAATTCAATATACCAATACTATCAGAAATCAGAATTCAATTTACTGTTTACTATAAAGTTCAAAATTAACAAAATGGAAATTCAAAATTTATCTTTTAAATTGTAAATTCAATTTCACGAACAGTTCGAATTTACAAATGTCAATTCACCTGTACGTTAAATTTAACAAGTCAATTTCTTTTTTGCATTTTTAAAATAAATCTGTTTCGGAAATTGAAAAAATTGATTTCCGCACTCTGTACGCACTTTATTGGGGACGATGCATTCATAGAACAGCAAATCTCATTGTGCAACCGGAAGTGAAAACTACCAGATTTGGTAATAAACAAGAGAGTTCTGATCGAAATTGAAACAAACTCGAAATTACATTTTGAAGCTAACTGCATTTACTTTAATAACCACTTTCAAATGTATATTTAATAACATCTATAGCACACGATAATTTTGTTGAGGATGCGGTGGTACTGGAACCCACGACGTACGGACTATCGGTCCGACAGTCTAAATCGCAGCCTATTGCATATAGACCCACCAGACAACTTGCAAACCCTCTGATCGGTGTGTACTTTGTCACATTATCTAGCATAGGGCCAATGTTACCCTAAAGATCGTACCATTTTTCCGGAAGAGAAATGTACCAGGAGTACCCGTCCCATTTTCCCGGGACAGCAATGTACCAGGAGTACATACAAAAAATATAATTGGGACAGCGGGACAGTTGGGACAGATGAGACAGTGGGACAGTTGGGTCAGTTGGGACAAATGGGTCAGATGGAACAGTTGGGACAGATTGGACAGTTGGGACAGATGGGACAGATGGGACAGCGAGACAGATGGGACAGTTGGACAGATGGGACAGCTTGGACAGATGAGACAGTTTGGACAAATAAGACAGTTGGGACAGTTGTGACAGTTGGGACAGATGGGACAGATGGACAGATGAGTCAGTTGGAACAGATGGGACAGATGGAACAGTTGGGACAGTTGGGACAGATGGGACAGCTGGGACAGATGGGACAGTTGAGACAGATGGGACAGATAGGACAGATAGGACAGAGGAACAGTTGGAATAGATGGGACAGTTGAGACAGATCGAACAATCTGGACAGATGGGGCAGATGGGACAGTCGGGACAGATGGGACAGATGGGACAGCGGGACAGATGGGACAGTTTGGACAGATGGAACAGTTTGGACAGATGGGACAGTTGGAACAGATGGAACAGATGGACAGATGGGACAGTTGGGACAGATGGGACAGATGGGACAGTTGGGACAGATGGAACAGCTGGGACAGTTGGGACAGATGGGACAGTTGGGACACTTGGGACAGATACAGATGGGACAGTTGGACATATGGGACAGATGGGACAGTCGGGACAAAGGGGACAGTTGGGACAAATGGGACAGTTAGGGACAAATGGGACAGTTGGGACAGATAGGACAGTTGGGACAGATGGGACAGATGGGACAGATGGGACAGTTGGGACTGATGGGACAGTTGGGACAGGTGGGACTGTTGGGACACTTGGACAGATGGGACAGTTGGGCAAATGGGACAGTTGAGACAAACGGGACAGATGTGACAGTTGTGACAGATGGGACAGTTGGGATAGATGGGACAGTTGGGACAGATGGGACAGTTGGGACAGATGGAACAGTCGGGACAAATGGGACAGTTGATATATATTATATATTATATATATCCTACGTAAATATATCTGTCTGTGCATATGTAAAAAGGAGCGCATAAGTGTGCACTCCGGGTATATTTCTGTTTCGGGTAATCGGGACGGCCTTTATAGTAACATGGGCCGAACATAGATATGCCACTTTGTCAATACGTTATAGAAAAAACCGCCGCGTGGCCCTGAGTCTGACAGACGGGAATTCGCCTATTTCATAATAGAAAGTCTGTCTGAACTATTAAGCGATTATACAGAGTGTTTCCGAAGTCTTATTGTCAGACACAGTACAGAAACAGTGTCCACATTGTCCCTGCTCCCTCCAAATGAAATGCTGCTAAAAGCACTAAGTATACTCTCAGTACAGGCCTTACGAACAATATGGCATTGTACCACCATTGCAGCCAAGTGTATGAAGATTTTTTACAGCAGCGTACACAGTATAACGTGGATGACTCACAAAACAAAATACAATTAGCGGGCCCGGGACATGAAAACCGGACCCAACCAATCCTGTTTCAGCTAGATTTCAAAGGTGAGCAATAGAAACGTTCGGTTACCAAAACGATTTCAGTTTAACATTATATGAATGACTGATTTTTTATTAAAACCGCAGAACCCTAGAGGTGACAAAATTTCAAAAAGTCAAATGGAATTAACTGAATTTTGTGCTAAACCTCAATGAAAATAAACAATAACCAGAATGAACATTAACCGGAAATACGGGCTTTCAAAAACGTTTCAAGTGTACAAAAGAATGCAGTTTTGTAATAAACAAGGGCAAAAAATTAAAAAGTAACTATCTTTATACAAACTTAAAATATTTTTATATGGATAACAAAACACAAAAAATGAAATAATGCAGTAAAGAAGGAGTATAAAATTTGATCTGTTACAAAAATGCACAAGAGAGCAACAACCTTATAGAAAAAATAGTATGGATCTTGACCTTGTTCCAGAACTACTTTTAATATCTATTAACGTGACCGGAGCAGCCACCTTCTATACCCCCATTTGGGGAGCCACCCATAAAAGGGCTCCCACCCTAACCGGTTGAAACAAAAACCGTTTAAGTTTTAAAATGCGTCTATCACTGAACAGCGCTACTTTCATAAAAATATTAAAAAATTCACCATTGAAATTGCCTTGGGCCTGCGGCAGTAATTCTATCAGATCCTGCACAGTACGTCAATTTTCCCGAATGTAGAACTCGTGTTACCCTGCTGAAGACATATGTCTTAAAAGTCTTCTTTGGTTTTGTGCTCAACATATGCAAACAGTTTAACTCGGTCATTTTAATAAGTTTTGAGAATCGAAGAACTTTCAATCAAATTAAAATATAGGTGCAAATTACTCTTGAGAGAGGGCAGTACAAAATGCAACACAAACTGGGTACATTCATTTTTACGCAGTGTGTACACAGTTTCATACTCTTGCCTGATCCACTCTTGCTAACCATTAATGGCAGCTAAAAACCGATAGAAGCGTTGTAATAAACTCAAATAGCACCATGTAAATACTAATGATGGGCATGAAATATATATTTTACATCCGTATACACGGAAGTTGTGCTGGATATTCTTCTGAGTTATGAATTACGACGATATGACAAATACTTTAATTACCGAAATACAGCAATTCCCAAACAACTATAGTACAATATTATGTTCCAACCTTATATAGGCTCCTGAAACAGAAATGTTTTTATGTTTTGTCAAAGTGCTATTACAGAATACGGTCAACGGGTAGTGCTGCGGACGAATCCGAGTGCTATCTCTGACATGTGTTCTGGCAGTGGACCTACCAATAGTAAGCCGACGTGTCTAGTGAATGATAGTCCCCAGGCGTGGTAAAAGCTTCCGAAAGGTCACGGAATTTCCTTACCCTCGTACGCCAATTAACTAATTTCCTGCTAAATTCCCGCAAAGGTGCCGTTAAATACCCTGTAATAGTTTTATTTTTGTCTTTTTAGACACTCTGTCTGTTTGGGTATTAGGTTTCAATTATCCTGTGTTGCTCCAAAAGTAGCCGGGAACAGTGAACAGATCATTGGGTCTTTATTTGATTGATCAAGAGTACAGACGTTTACGTCAGTACTCAGCAAGATTGAGTCTTGGATTGAAATTCAAGGTCCTGAAGGATAAGAAATCAAGGGTAAACCGAGATTTTATTGATCTCTGTACCGAGAAGGCGACTACTCCTGGGAAGAGCATCCAAACCTAGCAACACAACCTATAAACAGATCCTGATGAGCTCAAGCGCAACGTAGGTGAGGACTTATGCGTGGATCACGTTATGACTGGGGCAGCACGGAACACGTTTTGTCTCTATGACTATAGCTGGTAACATTTGGTCTGACCGTTTATCCGCTATCAGATTCAAATAATTTGAATTGTCTGCTATCCTGATGCGACATCTACTGTTTGTACTGCAATATCATATGATATTCCAAACATTGTCTGCGAGTATCATATGATATGTTTGAAAATGTCTGCAAAGTTCTCGTAAACTAGCTTGATTGTCTTTTAGAATGTCATATGATACTAAAATTTGAAATTTAAATTGTTTGTACTTAGGAATATATTTTGGGAAAAATTCAGCGAAAAACAAAAACGTAGAAGCTAATTCAACTTTCGAAATCATTCAATGTTGCGTTATTTGACATTTTACTGTTTTATTAGCGCGCACAAATTCCATTGTCCTGCATAATATCATAGATATTTAGTAGAATTTTGGAATATCATATGATATTCGCATAAATGTCTCACAGTATTTTATGGCAAATGGCTATTTGTATACGATGATCGCTTGAGATCAGTGATTTGTAAGTCAATGTCATGTGACATTCACATTTTGTCTACATAACCGCTATTCGGAACACAAAATTTTATGTTGACGTCGAATCAACTTGGATAAAACGTGTTCCAAGCTGCCCCAGTTATAACGTGAACCCCGCATTATACATAAGCGTGGGCGAGATAGTACGAACTACTAAACGTAAGCGCACGCTAAGCTATCTAAGCGTATGCCTGTGCTTAAGCATGTCACTTATACAGACAATAACAACGGTGGGCGAGATATTAGCTATCTGGGATCCAACCTTGCTATAGCCTCATGCGAGTTAGCTTGTTGGGAAGTGGTGCCACGTTTGGATTAAAGCCCGTTTGATGAGCGATTCTACCAGGCTAATCGAGTTGCAGCAACTTGGGTTGAGCAGAAAATCAATTCACAGCACATTTTAACATTCATTAACCAATAAAAAATGAACAGCAATTTGACAATAACTTAAATCCTGTGCTGTGATACAAGACTTAAAGACAATCGTTGCCTGATACTACGAAGTTGTAGTCGAAAGTTAGTTGCGATTAGCTTAATAAAGCGTTTAGCAATATTAAAATAGCTAAAAGAAGAAAAATACTTCCTTAATCATTTATTAGCTTACTGCTAGGCCTGGAATGAACTGGCCACCTTACCAATAATAGGAAACTTCTTTAGGAATCTACCCTTCCTGGGGCGTTATCATTATTAAGTCTGTACTTGCCCAATATCCTAATCCTATTGAATGTCACCAGACCGATTTCTATGCTCTAAGCACCTGTGGAGGTTGTATTTAAACAAGTCCTAAGTTCTGCAAAGATCAGGGGACATCCGAGGTAGAGCCGACGGGGCCACTAATAAATTTTGACAGATGCAAATGATCTGACATGAATGAAGTCACGGGGCTGGATTGGTTATTTTGCCCCGATTAGTTTTAGGTCCTGCAAAGGAATTCGTTCAATTTTCCAACTAGGATACGTGCAGCCGTAGGGAAAATTAGGGAATTTCATGTGTACAGCTGGGTTACCAGGTAACATACTGGAAATTCTTGGGCTCGTGAGACTCGGGTTGTTAAAGTGTACCGCTTTGCTGGGAGATTGTCTATTCAAAGCCCTCATCCCAATTTTGCATGCCCAGACTGATGCATTTCATAATGGCTGGAAATCAACGAGAGTTGGGATTTAGCCCAGTTTATGCGTCTCTTGAGTTACTTGCTACCCTAAGGACTGCATGACTTCGTGGGTTCATTAGATTCGAAATAGAGAACAGCTCTTTTGATTAAATCCCCACAACAATTACACGTTGTCTTGGGCTGTGGTGGCTGGTTTTCTCGTTGACAACAAACAATTTGAACCATATCATTGACAAAGTCACGTTTAACCCTAAGGGAATCTATGTCCCATCTGCGAGAGCCAAGCATCACTTAACCGAGAAATAACTCAAAACTGCTAAATCTTAGCGCGAGTCCTAAGCTTGAGTAAAACTAAGATGGAGACTCCGACTATTCACTGCTCGATAGCGGAGCTCCGAAAACTCGGAAAAACCACCGCTCTGTTCGCTGAACAGTCTCTCCTAGAACTTAAGATAGGCTTAGGCGTTGCTAAACGGCGTAAAATTTATAAAATCTATGCATGGCGGCTGCGTCCGCAAGGTAAATATTCTCAGGGCCCTGCGTGGCCACTTAATATATTTTGTTACTGGTTTTAAGTGCCAAAGCACATAGCTAGAAGGTTTGGGGGGTATATTGTTGTTGTTGTGTGTGTTGTTCTAATGGCAAAAATGTGTGTCCCTAAGGTGCCCGAGACACCCGGAACACACAAATATATGCAAATCAACTCGACATGGGGGCTGGGGTAGCCAGCCTCCATAATCATTATGGTATTTTGAACCTAACGTAATGCGGCTATTTTGCACTTGTTTTCTTACATGGCGGACTTGAGTTTTATCTTTGCGGTTTTGTTACGAGTTGATCTGTATAGTGGTACGTGGTGAATTAGGTGAAAAGGAGTTAATTGGAAAGAGTCACGGTAACTCTCATGTGAGTCTGCGGTGGAACCGGATTAAGGGAATCAACAAGGAAGCGCATAATGCCGAGCCTTTGGGCAGTACCAGGGGTAAACCGGGGATATTGGGGAATGTGTTAACGGGGTTCTTGGGGATATATTTGGAGTTTTTCTGGGGTTTGACGATTCTAGCGGGGCTGGTTTCGGCTGTTTTCTGGGGATTTTCTGGGGATCTTGGGTTTTGTACGGTTAACCGGAGTTACGGAGTATACAGGATTTGTCACGTCACGGTTGCATTTGGTTTGTACTGTGTGAGCTGGTGACTTTAGTAGAACAACAGGCTAAACATATCGCAGTGGACGTGCGGAAAGCACCTAAATCAAGGAACTTTCGGCACCTTCGGTTGGAATAAGGTCGGCAGTTAAGCATATTACTTGTATTTAACGGTTCTTGTGCTTTACGGTTATCGCTTTAATACGGTGTTGGGGAATAAAAGGGGAAACCGACTGCGTTACTGAACCAAAAACGCGGAGTTGGTGGTTTCATTGAGCATCCGAAATCACGAACTATTCACATGGTGATCACGTAACAGGATTGTGAGCGAACCGGCTGTGGAAAAGGAAAAAGGGATTTTGGAAATTTGACAGTATAGCTTGGTGGATTTAGTTAGCTACCTTTAGGTGTAGGTAACTATCAACTGTCAAATTTACCGGCGTTTAATTTTGGGACCGGCACAGGTGTCTGGTACTCGAAACGGGTAACAGACAATACAGGCGTAACCGGCGTAGAAGGTTTACTAAAATGGATTGTGGACTTGGGGCTTAGGCCGTAAGAAATCAGGAAATTGTATAGGTCCCAGCGGGGTTTGGTGCCCGTGACCTCCTGGAAGGAAATTAAGAAAACCGGCAAAAAAGGAACGGAAACGGGTGACAGCGATAGGCTTAGGAACTGTAACGTTCGTAAGTATCTCTGTCAAATTTGAGAACCAAAGGCGCGTTGTATCAAAAGTACAGGGCGAAAATTATCGAAAAAGGTCTTGGTGCGAATTTTTACAGAAATTCGGAAAAATAAAAGACGGAAAGAGTTGACCGGGGCTAAAAAGGATTGTATCAGGTGCCTGGGATTCCATTGAGTAACTGGAAATCAAAACCTTCCGGGAAATCAGAACTTACACTGATTCAGGGTGCTCAACCAGCCACTCTTGTCGAGTAGCTAACTGGGTAAAAAATCAGTGACAAGGATTTGGTGAAGCTAAAACGGATTTTTGGGCTTGGTGCTGTATAGCGGCTAGCAAAAACGGTCGTAAAGCATTAAGGGACTAAAGGAACCACAAAACTTTCGGATACTTGGGGCTAAGCCGCCAGAAATCGGAAAAGTTAACGGAAATTCTGGCAAATCAAGGCTCGACAAAAAGGGACGGATTTGAAGAAAAATTTTTGCGAAAAATTATTGGAGCGGGTGGGAGCGATATATAGTCGACCTATAGCATCCGTGAACACCGGACATATCTTTTTGCGAGCAAAAACGGACCAGGAGAAAAGTTTTGGGCCAAAAAATAACAGATTTTTGGAACCACGCGTTGTAGATATCGAATTACAACACTGGTGTGGCAAATACTTTTCGAAATTTGGGGTAAAATTTTGAGAATTTTAAGAGAATAACACTGGTGTGGGAAATATTTTTGGAAATCGACTTCAGCGATTTCGGAAAAACTTAGAAATTTTCAACTTAAAGGAAATTGAGCAGAGAAGGAACTTATAGCATTGACGGAAAATGCCACTTTATAGAACGCCTACTGCGGTGGATGGGCAAGAGACTACAGCAAGGATGCCGGTCAGAGAGACGGGCGTAGTGACAAAGAGTAGGTCACGGGAACTACAGGCGGAAAGAAGCAATGAAACCGAAGAGGTTTCGTTGCCTACTACAGCATGGCACAGGGAATCAATGGAGTAAGTGTTTGTCACTGACGTCGTCAGGACTATGGGTCAACCGGTAAAGGTGACACATAGTATACGGACAGGGACAGATGCCACGGATATAGCGGAAGGCTCAAGCCTTCGGAACCCAATAGAGGCACGAGGTCTGAGGATTCGGAAGATCTGCAGGGCAGATCGGGTGGAGTTGATTTACCGGAGAGGAGACATGGAAAAAGTATGCTCTCGGGAGTGATGGAAAGGAACATGGGGCATGGGGGAATAGTGAGCTCCGCCATGTTCTATCCGAGAATGACAGCGGAGTGTTATGGGGATGTGAGCCTGGATATGTATTACCAGACTCGGGCAAGATGAAAGGAGACATAGTCGGTTATAGGATGGGGCTTTCGGATGCACGGTGCGGGGCAGGGTTGTCACAGCACGGTGAACATGATTAGACCCCATCCTCAATTGGAAATGGATGGACCTTTGGCAAATTGGTCGGTGGAACAACGCATGTCTATGGCACATACGGGGTTCACGTTATAACCGGGGCAACTTGGGACACGTTTTGTCCCTATTAGACTATTGGGTCACATTTTGTCTGCTTGTTGACCCCATGTCGTATGCCTGCTGCTATCATGTGTAGGTCGCCTTTTGTCCTTCGATATATGATATTCGAGGTATTGTCTGTGATTATCATATGATATATTTTCAAATGTCTGCATAGTTGAGATAACATATCCAAATTGTCCTGTTCAATATCATATGATACTAGAATTTGAAATTTGAATTTTTGAATTATGAAGCTGTGGTTTTAAGCGATTTTGTGTCGGAAACGATTTGTAGGCATGCATTTGGTATTAAAAGCACGTTTGTGCCTCTCCCGTCTAACTTTTCATTCATTTATTAGTACCCAAAGGTTACACTGCCCCGCTGAATATCATATGATATTTGATGAAATTTCGGAATATCATATGATATTCGCATAAATGTCCCACAGTATCACGTGACATACCGTCCCTTGTACACATTGATCATTTGAGAGCGGTGTTTTGTAGACTAATGTCATATGACATTCGAGTTTTGTCTGTTGACCCGATATAAGAGCCCGAATTTTAACGTTGACTTCGAATCAACATGGGACAAACCATGTCCCGCCTGCCCCGGTTATAACGTTAACCCCGCAACATGGGTTGATGAATTCACAGGGGTCCACGCAGACAGGCGAAGTTGTGTTGGGAAAGGACAAAGCAACTTAAGGGGGTAGAGGCCAGAGTCCGGGGGTGCCGCAGCCACGCTCGAGGGCCACCTCTATCCAGGAATCGGAAGACGAGGACGACGAAAAAAAGGGAATTGGCCCGAGTTTTCGAAAAAGCAATTAAATCGAAAAAGGGTGAAAAGTTTAAGAAATGGTGGTGCAAAATGGAGAGTGAAATAAGCCAGCGGCCGGAATCTAGACAAAGTCATAGATCGGGCAGGGCTAGCCGGATGTCTAATAAAGGCGAGACGGGCTTTCAACCGGTAATGGAAGAATACCAGGGGGTCGATCGGACACAAGGGGCAGGAATGCAAAGTCACCCATGTCCGATGGACCATCAACAGTTGAATCAGGGAGCAGCTAGGGTAAGACCGATACCCTACCTGACCCATATGGGACAACGGCAAATGAGTCAACCGGTGTTGGGTCAACAGGCGGCAGGGAATATGTACCGTGCATACCAAACTCAACCCGGAGTGACGACTCAGGCAAATGCGAGCTGGCAGGAGCCGGTCATACCAACACCGCGTATGACGGGGTTTGCCGGAACACCGATGGCACAAACAATGGGTAATACGACAGCGGGGGCAGCGCAAGACTTGGGGTTTGGGGGGGGGCAGAATGCGCCGCAAATCGTAGTAAAAATATCTCAGAAGCTGTCGCTGCAAAATTTCGAAGGGAGAACAGACTTCGGGATATGGTGCCGGACGTTTGAACGGGTGATGCAAACGGCAAAAATTTTGGACATGGAATCGAAATTGAACCATTATTAAACCATGTAAAAGGATTAGCGGACCAGTACTTGGACATATTAGAGGAGTGGTGAGGACCATACGGCTCGGAGGAATTCGGGCAATTGGTTCATGAATTCTAGGAGAGGTTTGGGAAACCCACGGATTTGTCGAACAGGATACCGGCATTCCAAAGGATTCGTCAAAAAGGCGACGTGAGCGAATATGTTGACGAGTTACAGTCATACTGGGTGAGGTATTTCGAAAAGCAGTTCGCGAACACCGTGGAGAGTCGGGACTTATTATGTCAGACGTTCGTGAACAATGCTTTTCCGGAGTTGAAACAAAGGTTGCAACTCGGGATTGTGGAATCGTTTGAGGATCTGAGACGTCGCCCTCAAGTTGGAAAGGCAAGTGGAAGCGGACGGGACACTTAATTAGAGAGAAAAAGAGAAACGGAATAAAACTGAAAGTAAGCAAACGGAGCAACAGGAAAATACGAATGATAACCAGCAAAAATCGTCGGCAAGCTCGGATAATAACCGGAGACAGATGGGGGCTCGACCGAGGATGAATAATCACGAGCAAGGAAGTGGGCAGGCGGCTGCGCAGGGGCAAAGGCCCCTGCAAGATCAGCAGCCGCAGCACTCGGAAAGGGTAAAAAGGTTGCGAGAAAAGGGGTCGTGTTTCTTCTGAGAAGGACAGGTCCATATAGCAAGTGAGTGTCCGACGAAAGCGAATAGAGCAAATAACGCCGGACAATCAGGACAAATGAATAATGCGAGTAATCAAGGACTAGTACATGGACAAAGACAAGCGGGCCTAGGCAGAGGGCAACAGTGGTGCACTGATTGTAACCGGGCGGGCCATACAACGGATAATTGCTGGAGAGCAAATCGGTTGCCGGTCCCGGGATTGAATGCACCCTTGCCACCAATAACTTCGGCAAGTAGTAACCAGGTGCAAGACCCGATTATAATGCAGAGATCAGAAGAGGTGCTGGGGTAATGCATTGCATCACCGACGGCAGCAGCTCAGGATGACGGAGCACAGAATATACGGATTAGAAAGATGCACGAGGAGCCTTCACCTTCAGTCGCGGAGGCGAGGAATCCTAGTGTAAATTTTGTAGACGAAGCCGCTGCGACAAAGGCAGCAGGGTTATATATTGAGATGAGTATACGGAGCTATCAGATTACCGATATGCTAGATTCGGGCGCGGATGTGTCTTTGATGCATATATTGGCGTTGCAGACGGCGCTAATATTCGGGGACGATATGTTGAACGATTTCGGAATTACCTTAGACTATAATCGGTCATTAGTCATGGTAAACCGGAGAGGCCGGAAGAACGGGCAAATAATTTTAACTGAGCCAGTGATGAAAGAGGTACGGGCTAAGGAGGCAGAACCTCTAGAGCAGCGGTATCCGAAAAAGAAATACCGGTTGTCATGGAAAACGAAAGAGGTGAAAATTCAGGATTGGGCGCAAACAATGGAAAAGGAAGGTGATACGGCAGCGCCAACCGTGGTGAATGTTTGTCGAAGGGCGGCTGCGGTACAAATACCTCCGAGAAATTACAGAGACAATATGTTGTAGAGTACCGGAGGAGTTGGAGAAAGAAACGGAATTGCTGGTTAAGCCTCAACTTGAGTCGGAAACATTATTGGACTCGTTGTTGATTCCGAAAGCGTAGGTGAAAAATTCGCATTGGCATATCTTCCTTCCTATATCAAACATAGAAGGAAGTACGATGCAATTCTTATCAGGAGAAGTGGTGGTCAGGGCTGATCACGCGGAGATGGTGTCAGTCGTGGTTAAAGAGGAAGATGCACTTGCGAGTATAAAGGTAACTAAAGAGGAACAGTTGCCTCAATTGGAACAGATGTTGCCCAACGTGGGAAAGGTAACAGCCTCCCAGGTTGAACAAGGGGTGAATGAGGCTGACGAGTTTGTTAACTGGTAATTGGGGCAACTGAAGTCATCAAAGTGACGAGATAATATTACCAGAGGAAGTGGAATTGGATGAAAAGGACTATGAAGGGAATCAGTTAAGAATTCTGAAGGCGCTGTTACAGCAGAATCAGGATGCGTTTGGCCGAGAGGATACTCCTCTGGGCTCAATAGGGATTGTAACGCATAGGATGGAGATGCTGACGCGAACACCAATTCTGCAGCGGACCAGACTCGCAGCATACTCGAGACGTCAAATAATCACGGATTGTGTAAAAAAGATGCTGCGAGAAGTGGTAAACAAACCATCTAAGAGCCCGTGGGCATCTCCGGTCGTTCTTGTTAAAAAGAAGGACGGGAATTTGAGGTTCTGTGTAGATTAGAGGCAAGTAAATGAGGTAACGAAAAAGGATAGCTTCCCATTGCCACGGATCGATGAAACTATGGATGCGTTGAGGGGAGCAAAGTATTTTACAACGGTGGAACTACAATCAGGGTACTGGCAGATCCAAATGGAACAGGAGGATATAGAGAAAACGGCTTTCATTTGTCACGAAGGGCTTTTTGAATTTCGGGTGATGCCGTTCGGATTGACAAATGCACCAGCAACAGTTGCCTCAATTGGAACAAGTGTTGCCCAACGTGGGAAAGGTAACAGCCTCCCAGGTTGAACAAGGGGTGAATGAGGCTGACAAGTTTGTTAACTGGTTATTGGGGCAAGTGAAGTCATCGAAGGATGACGAGATAATATTACCAGAGGAAGTGGAATTGGATGAAAAGGACTATGAAGGGGATCAGTTAAGGATTCTGAAGGCGCTGTTACAGCAGAATCAGGATGCGTTTGGCCGAGAGGATACTCCTCTGGGCTCAATAGGGATAGTAACGCATAGGATGGAGATGCTGACGCGAACACCAATTCTGCAGCGGACCACACGCGCAGCATACTCGAGACGTCAAATAATCACGGATTGTGTAAAAAAGATGCTGCGAGAGGGGGTAATCAAACCATCTAAGAGCCCGTGGGCATCTCCGGTCGTTCTTGTTAAAAAGAAGGACGGGAATTTGAGGTTCTGTGTAGATTAGAGGCAAGTAAATGAGGTAACGAAAAAGGATAGCTTCCCATTGCCACGGATCGATGAAACTATGGATGCGTTGAGGGGAGCAAAGTATTTTACAACGGTGGAACTACAATCAGGGTACTGGCAGATCCAAATGGAACAGGAGGATATAGAGAAAACGGCTTTCATTTGTCACGAAGGGCTTTTTGAATTTCGGGTGATGCCGTTCGGATTGACAAATGCACCAGCAACAGTTGCCTCAATTGGAACAAGTGTTGCCCAACGTGGGAAAGGTAACAGCCTCCCAGGTTGAACAAGGGGTGAATGAGGCTGACAAGTTTGTTAACTGGTTATTGGGGCAAGTGAAGTCATCGAAGGATGACGAGATAATATTACCAGAGGAAGTGGAATTGGATGAAAAGGACTATGAAGGGGATCAGTTAAGGATTCTGAAGGCGCTGTTACAGCAGAATCAGGATGCGTTTGGCCGAGAGGATACTCCTCTGGGCTCAATAGGGATAGTAACGCATAGGATGGAGATGCTGACGCGAACACCAATTCTGCAGCGGACCACACGCGCAGCATACTCGAGACGTCAAATAATCACGGATTGTGTAAAAAAGATGCTGCGAGAGGGGGTAATCAAACCATCTAAGAGCCCGTGGGCATCTCCGGTCGTTCTTGTTAAAAAGAAGGACGGGAATATGAGGTTCTGTGTAGATTACCGGCAAGTAAATGAGGTAACGAAAAAGGATAGCTTCCCATTGCCACGGATCGATGAAACTATGGATGCGTTGAGGGGAGCAAAGTATTTTACAACGGTGGAACTACAATCAGGGTACTGGCAGATCCAAATGGAACAGGAGGATATAGAGAAAACGGCTTTCATTTGTCACGAAGGGCTTTTTGAATTTCGGGTAATGCCGTTCGGATTGACAAATGCACCAGCAACGTTCCAGAGAATGATGCAGATGGTGTTGTCAGGGTTGCTCCTAGAGATATGCCTATGCTGATAACTTTTTCGAGGTCCTTCAATCAACATATGCTGAACCTGGAAAAACTATTTGAAAAATTACGGGATGCTGGGTTAACGATAAAAGGTAAAAAGTGCACGTTTGCACAGAAAGAGGTACGCTTCCTGGGACATGTGGTGTCCAATGGAGGGGTGCGACCGGATGAGGAAAAGGTGAAACAAGTACGGAAATGTAGGGTACCAAAAACGGTGATGGAATTAAGGTCGTTTTTGGGCCCGACAGGCTATTACAGGCAATTCGTAAAGGGTGATGGGGTGATTGCCTATCCGCTGACACAATTAGTGCAGGGGAACCAGAAAGGTAAATCAATTACGAACCAATGGGATCTAGATTGCCAGATGGCGTTTGAACAGTTGAAGAACAGGTTGACAGCAGACACAGTACGGGCGTATACGGATCATACAACACCATTTTTGTTGCAGACGGACGCGAGTCAAGAAGGAGCTGGGTTTGTCTTGTCACAAATAGGAGAGGAAGCGGAGGAACACCCGATCCATTATGGAAGAAAGTTTTCGGAGACGAAGCAAAGGTATGCGATAACGAAAAAAGAATGCTTCGCAGTAGCAGTAGCATTCAAAAAGTTTCGGACATATCTAATTGGATGTTCGACAACGGTGGTGACGGATCATGCACCATTGGTGCAGATATTGGGGAAGATGAAACCATTAGGTTCGTTTTCACCACGGTTGATGAGTTTTTTGTTGAAATTACGGGAATTCAAATATACAGTGATATATATACCGGGAAGGAAGCATAATAATGCTGATGCGATGTCGCGTCCTCCGTTGTTGGTCGGGGTGTAGGAGGACCCGAAGCAAAAGAAAAATCGGGAGATGAGTGAACGCAGGAAACAGAAATCGCTAGAGCATTGAAAGTGATGCAGCAACAAGAGGAACAGAAAGCCCCGGTAGTAGGACAGGTGGAAGAAGTACGAAGGAAAATGGTGGATCCGCACTTAGAGTATGAAGCGTCGGAGGACGAAAAAGAAAGGGAGCAGCTCGCGACTGGGCAAACGGCCCAGCGGGAGGACAGGCAGACGTATTTCGAAATAGAGGCTTCCTGGGATTAAAGGCAAATGGGGGAAGCGCAGTTGGAGGATCCACAATTTGGCTGGATGATTAAATTTATCGAGCATGAAATAATGAAAGAGGAAGTTCCGGCGGACGTAAAGAAATGGGTGACGCAGAATGAACCATGGTTCATTGTGTATAAGGATATATTATATCAGGCAAGAAAGAAGTTGAGTCCGTCGAAAGCGGAAATTATGAAATTTCGGCTAGCTGTTCCAGAATTGTTCAGGCAAACATTGATGGAACAGGCTCATTCGACGATGTACGGCGGTCACTTAGCATTCGACAAGGTCTATGGTAAGTTGACCAAGAAGTTCTATTGGCCAACGATGGGAAAGGATTTGCAGGAGTACATTGACAGATGTATTTCGTGCTCTCGGTTTAAGCCAGGTCCGAACAGAAGGGGTCCGCTACAACCGATAAAAGCGGTCGCTCCATTTAACATGTTGTGGTGGACGTGATTGGGCCATTATTACCAACGGAAGCGGGTAACAAGTATATCGTATGCTTTATGAATTACTTTACGAAGTAGCCGGAAGCATATGCAACCAAGGATCGGACAGCGCGAACTATCCTGGAGTTAAACACGGATAAGTTGGTGCCAACATACGGAGTGCCAAGGGCGATCCTGTCGGATCAGGGTCCGGCTTTGTGTCGAAGTTGTATAAGTATGAGATGGCAGGGATGGGGACAAGAGTCGCCTATAGTACGCCATTGAAAGGTGGGACCAGACATTGATAAAAATATTGAAACCGGTGGTGGAGCTCCTAGTTAAAAACGGGATGACTATTTGGGAGCGGCGCTATTCGCGTATAGGACGACAATCCATTCGTCCACGGGGCAAACGCCGTTCTTCTTGATGTATCGCAGAGACCCGGATTTACCTGGAGAGATTCGGTATATGGCACCGATAACAGAGGCATCGGATCCGGTTGAAGCGAGAGTGCATGGCTTAATGGACCAGTTAACAGAGGCCTGGAACGTGACAGCCAAGCAAATCCAACGGACACGATGCAGTACAAGTCGCACTATAATAGAAGTGCAGGTAGGAGGGACTTTACGGTTGGGGATATAGTAATTATGAAAAACCGGGTAAAACTATCGGGTAAAATGCTGGTGAATAAGTTCCATCCGGAATTCGAAAGATTGTAGTACCGGAATCACATTCACACGCTACAAGTCGGAACGACAGATGGTGTACTCTTCTTGGTGGACATTCAGGCGTTTTGTGGCAAGGTGCCGGAGCCGATCTATGATTTGTTGCGGAATGAAGGTAAAGTTAAAGTATGGTGGAATAAGAGGGCTGATAATGTCGGTCACACGTTACTATTGGTTTGCATTGCACAAAAAATGTCCACCCTATTTAAGTTGTTCGCGGACACAATACAGTTTCTCGATAACTATATGCGGACAAACAAGTTAGGTAGCTAATATGTCTTTACACATATGGTGTTTTTATCAGAAATATCCATATACAGTATAAGATGTTTGTATTAATAACGTATTAAATGTGCTAAAACCAGTTTTACGTGTGACTGATCATTTTTTGGTCTGTGCATACATTGTAAACATTTTGTCAAGCGTTTTTATTAATTATGTATTATTCTGAATGAAAATGGAACACATAGGTACAATGCCGGTGAATTTTAGCTTGCAAACAGGATTAAGACGTTCCTAAGGATCTGTTCAGACCTTGTCCTTCTTCTAGGAACGAGCCGGATACGATACCACGAGATACACTCTTATAGCCAGTTCGATCTGCTTTGAAGTTAAAAAATTTAAAAGGGGCATGCGAAGTAACATGCTTGCAAGTTAATACCTTTTTAACCCTTGGATCAGTGCCCACCTGATCTCCATTTTTCTACAGGATAGACGTAATACAGAGTCGTCTCCAGCTCGATCTGCTAGAGAGGGACAGAGCAATGTCAGAAGAAGTATGCGTTGAAGTACCATGCTTGCAAGCGGAGCAAAACCGCCGGCAAATGTTAAGATTACGGGGAACTTTTTTGCAAGTTAGCTAAGCGTCTCTGGCTCACATATGTTTATGGACACACGAGATATACATTCAGTACTAAATTTTATTAATACAAATTTTGGTTTTGATCGTTACACCTCAAAACTGTTCAACTGCACCGAAAACAGACGAAAGTAAACTTTTTTAAAACCAAATCATTGCGCTCTGGCAAAAATGAAGTATAACATTTTTATTGGATTAAAATGACAAACAAAGAAATCAGAAAGAAAACACAGAACGTCAACTGAGTTATTTTAAAAATTTAATGCAAACACGACGGACAAATGTTTGTGAAAACTACAAACGGCCAACCAAAGAATTACTGCCGACGGCGGAACGCGGTGCCACCGAAAAATTGGGTTGGAGAGTGGGGCACAATCGAAAAACGGCTTCGACACGACTTTGTCCGATTCTGGATTCTTACTGTGTCCGTACACAGTTTCCGCCAAACTGTGTTAGTGTCTTCGACTAGCTATGTCAATTCAAATGGATGCTTTTATATTATCTCAATAACTATTGCGGACATTGGAGCAATATCAGCAAACTGTCGGACATTTTTTGTGCAATGCAAACCAGTAGTAACGTGTGATCGACATAAAATTATGTGGGAGGCTGGATTGAAACAAGCGTTTACAGCGGATTTACAAACGGTTGATTTACAGAGAGCGCACGACGGGATATTCTGGTCGATTAGCCTTCGAGACGCCCTAAAGCACTACTTTGGCATGGACAAAGGGGAAACCCCGCACACGTCAAAGTGGATGGGCCTGTTGCGAAGGAATGCGGCTAAGGGCACGTTGCCCGTAATGCGGCATCACGGTTAGCGCTCAGGGACTATCAGGATACGGAGTCGGAGTATTTAAGGTTGTTTAAAGACGCGTTCAGGCAAATTGAAGGAGAGCGGTACCCTAAGCGAGTCTCGGTCTTTCAATTGTTTAGAGGAAGGACGGAGACGTGTCGACTCCGGATAATAATCAGAGAATCGACCTATTGTGGCCACAGGAAACAGAGATTTTAGAAAGAGTACAGATGTGCACGGCGGAAATCGCGGTGCGGAAATTGGAAGAGGACGAGCCGGAAAATGGTCTGAATGGTGCAGGAGGATGGTGCGTTGGGTACACATGCAGCCGGAAGCGGTCAAGGAGACGGCGAAAGAAAAACAAAAGAGGAGGCAATATTTTGTTCCGGCACAGCGAGGAGAGGAATAATGGGAACCGATTTATAACCCGCCGTCAGTATCGTTGAGGGAACTGCCGTATAATAAGGCGTTCGCGGGCCCTGAAAAGGCAACGGTACTAACGAGTAGAGGAGAGGTAGTCCCGGAGGAAGAGACGAGGCAGTGGTGGGACCAGACGTATGACACGGTGATGCAAGGGGGCGGCGGCTCAATACGGCCGAAAACAACCGATGACATCCAAATCTCGTTCGCCTCAGTAGCCCAACCGGGAGGGCAGGAATTAATGTCAGATATACGGAAGGGTAAGTCGATGGTAGTATTGACACCGGTTTTATGTGTAGACTTAGAGGCAAGGCGCGGATAGCGTAGAGATGGGAGCAAAGGGTGATGTCGGGTTCTAGCAGAGGCACGACAGAGGAGAAAGCGTTTGAAACGGAACCGGCATCATCGGAAGCAGGAGCGTCCACAGAGACATCGCCTGTAGGGAAAGTGGTTGGGAAAAAGAAATTGAAGAAACGGAAAGGACCCTCCGTTGGAGCGATGGAAGCGTTGGGCCCGGCGATAAGCGGGGTAAGATAGTCGGCGACAAGCGAAGAGGAGCTTATGGAAGCGTCGGTTACCGGACAGGTAACGGGCCAAGGTGAAGCAGTGGTGGAACGGGTAGAGGACCAGAGAGAGCCGGTTACAGAGGACGTAACGGGCGAAGGAGAATTTGAAGTTGCAGAGGAGATTGAGGAAGGGAGTCCACACCACGACGATTTGGTAGTGGTGGAGGAAGCCGCGGGGTCAGCGACTCCGGGGAGCGGTGGTGTGAGTAATCCAGGAGTAGGAGATACGCCAAATAGGGGTAAAGGAAAGGGTAAACTAGTGACAGCGCAAGGGGAGGGTAGCGGAAGTACGGCGGGTCGTACTTCAGTTACACCGACGAGAATGATGTGGAACGTGCTGGATTTTGATGCGTACCAAAGGGGGCAGGTTACACAGTTGCCAGCGGAAACAAGGTCGACGGCGGTAGAGTCACCACTTTTATAGCCGGAGGCACGACCATCCCCGCCAAACCCATTACCAAAAGGGTTTCATTGGACGGAGATGGTCCCGTCCCCACCTTCAGTAAACGATTCTTCGACGGAATATCGGCCATTATTGAACTTAGAAGAGGCGATAAAAAGTGATATCGAAGAAAGGCAACAAGGAGATAAAGAGGTAGTGGAATCATTGCGAGCCGGCTTGGGGGCATTGTACCCAGAGGGTGGATTTGGGGTACCAGAAGTAGAAAGCGCGTACGCGGTGATGACGGCGAGGATACGCTATGTAGAGCAGAATTGGCACAGAGGAAGGAGGAGGATCTGGAAACGATGCAGCTGGCAAAGAAACTGCAGATGTACCAGGAGTTCACAGTAAAGGCGATAAGGGACTTATTAGGTTACGCGGAGTGTTTAATGCGCGAAACGAACCGGGTAACCCACTAGGAGCGCGTGCAGGCCACGGCTGTAGACCAGCGGCAGCGGGCGCATGAGCATGTGTCGGGGGCGGAAGACCTAGTGAAAAGGACGGAGAAGAGGTTGAAACAAAGGGAAAAGGAGAACAGGGAGACAGAGACGAAACTCAAAAAGACGATGGTCAAGATAATGACGTTGCTGGGCGAAAAGGCTGGTCGATGGGTTTGCCTTCTGTGGTGACTAGCGGGCACGGCGTTCCGCCGTGGCAAGAAAACCCAAACAAACGGAGACGACGACATGGAGAATGGCAACGTGATCCGTGCCGAATCAACTCCGTGGACTGTTGTAGGACTGGATTAGCCGACCTATCCTGCACAAAAAATTCCATGAAGGCTAACAATACTACGACGACAATTGCTGAAACGTTGGTATACGATCGACGGAATGTCACAACAGTGGTGAAACTACTTCTGATGCACGATATCGAAACTAACCCAGGTCCTAGATCCGACCAGGGCAGAATCAGAAGAAGGGAAAGACGATATCTCCGAAGGAAACACAAAAGAGACAAATTGAAAAAGGATCGGTCACAAAAATGGACGAAGCTGAATCTCAAAGTGGCAACTTTGAACGTCAACCGTGCAAATGTCAGATCACATCGCTTCGGTGAGATCGTCAAATTTACAGTACGGCAGGGGTTCCACATCACCTTAATCACTGAAATTTCCGAACGCACGGCTGGACATAGAAGCTACGGTCACAAAGACACAACTCGACACCTGATTCACGGCACCAAAAGCGGTATTCTACTCGATGACTTCACACACAAGCTCTGGTGCGACGGCGGAAGCAAAAAAGCTATAGGTTCCAGAACAACAACAATTTGGATAGAAGATGTGCCGATTACGAGTGTTTACTGTCCTGTGTGGGGAAGCGCGGACTACACGACACAGTTGGCCACTATCCAGGACGACATTGAAAATGTAGTATATCGAGCAAAAAGAGACGTCCCGGCGGTCATAGGAGGCGATTGGAATGCACAAATCGGACGCCCAGACGCTTCGAACAGTAACGTCGGCAAATTTGGCCTTCCCTATACGAACAACCAAGGCCAAAACCTAATACATTTTCTACAATCAAACGAACTATGTTGGGTAAACTCATACTATTTCGACAGACGTCGCGGAACATGGCAAAACCGCAGCAATCATCGATGGTACGAACTCGATGGATTTGTCATGCAAAATAATCTACGCCATCGCATTGTGAAAAGAATCAATACAGTAGATGTAGAAGGTCTGTCGGACCACCGCTGCAAGGTGATGTACCTCAACAAGGTCCACTGCAAAGAGTACAAAGGAAACAAATCCAAACGAACTAACATCAACTGGCAGGCGTTACATGACAACAACATACAACAACAATACAAAGACCAAACAAGTGAAAAGCTAGAGCAGCTGCAATGCCAGCAACAGCCGCTGGAGTGGAAAAATGTTGTGAACTTATTAGTTAACACAGCGACAGCGGTGTGCGGTAAACGTTCAAGACAAGTTAACCCGTGGATCGTCGGACATAAAGACGAACTGGGCATACTTAACGAAGATGTGAAAGTAGCGCTGAGTTTCCGAAACCGCATTGCGAGAGACGAAAATAGCTCTGAGGACTGTAAACGAAGAGCTAAACAACAACTACAACATGTGAGACGAACCCGCCGTCAAACTATCAAACGGTGGGAGAATGAATGGTGGGAAATGATAGCGGAGCAATGCAGACAAGCAGCAGATGTGGGTAACTGTGGACGAATGTACGAGTTGCTTAAGACATTACAACAGCGTGGCAACTACAACAACTCAACTGTTAAGAACATGTTCAGTGAAGAGGACTTCAAACGACATCTCGAACAGATAACCAAAGACAGATACGAACAACCTGCTGAATATATCGAGGAGACAGCAAAGTCAATCCCGACAGTAAAAACAAAACGAGCCAGCAAAAAAGCATGGGACACAAAATTAACAGCGACACCAACAGATGACGAAATAATTACGACAATCGTCAACATGCCCGATAAATCACCAGGCCTTGACGATGTGAGAATCCGTTACATCAAAACAGCATGTCCAGAAATACTACTTATAACATGCCAACGTGTACGGTATCTCTACGAAAACAGAGCGAGTAGTTGGAATGATGATGAGAAAATAGGAGCAATTGTGCCGTTATTCAAAAAAGGCGCCAAGGACGACATGAACAACTATAGAGGGGTTTGCTTATTACCAATGCTTAGCCGAATCTTAGCTAGAGTACTTGCCATACGAATCCGCGATTGGGCAGAAAAGATGGCTTTGCTTGATGACACACAATGCGGATTTCGGCAAAATCGTAGCACTGCGGACAGCGCTCAAATTTTCGTGAGAATACACGAGGATGTCAAAGAATACCAACAGACGCTAACAGCACAGATCCAACGAGATGACGACAGCGATCAAGCAATACTGCTAGATCTGAGGAAAGCATACCCCAGAGTTAACAAACCAATGCTCTGGCTTATACTGCGTCGATACGGCATGCCGGACATTACAATAGACAAACTGAAAGATCTACATGAATATACATCGTATTGTGTCATTGGTCCTCAGGGTACAAGCAGTCGGTGGTACCTGGAACGCGGCTTACGAGAAGGCTGCCCAACTTCTCCCATGCTGTTCAATATATACCACCAAGCTTGTATGCGAATAGCTCACGCCAAACGGGAAGAAGTTGCTACAACAGCCGGCCTTGAGTGCGGCATAAAATGGAGCTACATCCCAAGAAACAATCTACCACCTCAACGACGGAACCAATATAATTCTGAAGCAAAATACGCCTTTCTCAGTAGTTCTCTTTTCGCTGACGACTCAACATTGATGGGTAACAAAGCCGAATTAAATCGTACATTACCGGTCATAAAGGAAGCGATGGAACTGTTTGAGGAGAAAACCAACGATGCTAAACAAGAAACGTTGGTTTTCGGACGGCCAGAAGGTGACAATATCAGAATGTTGGGAACGTGGGTAGGACCGAAAAACAACACATGGCAGCGCAAAAAACGAGCCAATTGTTGCTGGGCAAGGATACGCAAACGCTTCCTAAAAAGCAAGCTAACGAAAAAGACACAAGCAAAAGTTGTGGAAGCCTGTGTAGAGAGCACAATGCTTTTTAACGCTGGCATACGCCCTTTTTACAAGTCGGAAATAAAGAAAATGCAACAGACTGTAGACAAAATGTATCGATATATTTGGAGTTCGAAGTCAAAAGAGCCTCTTCGAGAGATGCAGGAGAATCGAGTGAACATGTATGACGTGCGCCAACAACTGGGAGTCATATCAGTGAACATTAAGGTGGAAAAGGCCCATATGATACGTATGGGCCATATATTGCGGATGAGTAATGATCGGCAGACAAAACAGGCAGTGCTGGGTTGGTACTCAAAACTGGAAAATGTACCAAAAACAAGGAAAAGAAAAAACAATACAATCGACTACTGGCGCCGACTAGTTAAGAAAGCCGGAATTCAACCTGTCCGACTGACAAAAATGGCGACGGACAGACAACAATGGAAACAAACAGTTAACAACAGAGTGAAAACTCTAAGACGCGAAGATACCAACAAATGCAATCAACAACATAATACCCACGCCTCATCAGACAACACCAATGCCGAAACTGACTCCGCAAATGTGAACCCACTACAGTGTCCGTACAACGAGTGTGGAAAAGTCTGCAAATCGGCTGCAGGCCTCGCTATACATATAAAAAGAATGCACGAAAACTCAACTCAGCAAGTTACGTTTAACCCTCAACGGCCCGGCAAAATTTTCACCTTAATCAGCCCAACGGTCTACATATGTAGACAACACAACTAGCGTTAGTTTTGGCTTATCTCAGGGTGCTCTCCTCCTTTAACTGGCTTGAGACAGTCAGAACTAGTGTTCTGGCGGAGTTCCACCCGCTCCCCGTCCAGCCTCCCACTGCGGGCGCGTTGTCCAGTTAAGCACAGTCGTTGCACGTTATGGTGCGATTCATGTGGTCCTTGCACACTCGTTTTCCACATGACGAACAGCTCAATCTCGTAGATTTGCGACAACTTGTGACCTGACATTTGGTCGGTTTACCAGATGTAGAAGGTTCGTTTCGCTTTTGAGGCAGCCCGTAAGCCATAAATGAATCCTTTGATTTTGCGTAAATTTTTCACTACTGTAAGGTTTGGTCATATTGTCTTGCGCTAGTTGTTCGGCTACTTTTTTCATGAAAACATTGCGTGACTTTTGATATCCGTTCAGTTTCATGACAATGAATGCGTTGTGCAACGCAATATCAATCATATTGAAAAAGCAGACTAGAGGATAACGATTCGTTTTGCGTTTGCAGGTAAAATCATCAATGCAAGAGTCCATTACATCAACCCCGCCTTTTCCCAAATTATAATCCAAGATAACTGCTGGTTTTTTGTCCTCTCTGCTGGTGCGAACTTCGTTTTTCACATGAACTGAACTTAGTAATAGCACATTTTTATTTTTCTTTGGACAATAAGACGCCAACATTATGCGGTTATTGTGGTCCCATAAAAATCGGGTGCTATAGACCTCTTGTTCTTTTGTTGACTTTAGCACCGGAGGTACGCTGCGGCGATTAGCCATTATTGTGCCTGTGCACGTTAGCCCACTTTGTAATAGGTCCACAGCCAATTCATGGGATGTGAAATAGCGGTCCATGAAAATGTTTCGCTGAGTGTTACAGTATGGTTGAATAAGATCCATTACGATGCGTTTAGCAAGCCCTACGGCCCGTTCGCCTTCACGCCCTGTATAAATATTTCCTTTTAGGGCATATCCATTCCGAGCATCGCAAAGCCAGAATATTTTTACGCCGTACTTAGCAGGTTTCGCCGGCATGTACGCTCGCCCCGGTGCATATCCTCTATACCCGTAGAGCTGTTCATCTACTGTAAGTGATTCGGACGGTATATAATGAAGACGTAAGTTGGACTGAAATAGGTCCCAAACATCTCGTATAGCAGCCATTTTGTCACTTTTTTGACGCTCCCGGCGAGTCAGTTTGTTGTCGAATGTTACATTTTCCAGCAACTGTTTCATTCTGTTTTTTGACAGCGCGCAGCGGTAAAAGGGCCTGCTGTCGTTTTTGGTGAATAGTGAAGCCACTGGAGACATGTTATCGCGATCTGCACCAGCTCTGCTTACCACCCCAAGCCAAGCTTTCAGCTCGCACATTGGTAGCGTTGAAAAATTGCGCGCCCGCAGTCGCCTACTAGTGAGTCGCTGAATTGTATGTAAAATGGGCTCGTTTATATAAAGATAAAATGCTTGTGACTCTGTTGTAGGGTTTACTGCAGTGCCTTCGCGAAAGCGAATTATATTTCTAGCTAACACACGGACAGGCGGTGTTGTAGAATGCCACTCAACACCCGTCGCTGACAAAAACACATTACTTCCACTAGAAGTCTCGTCCATATCGCTCAACTCACTACTAGATGCGTCCGATTGTTTTTGTAATTCACCATCACTATCTTGCTCATAAATAGCAGCCTCTTCACTACTGCATTGACCTAACTCAACTGATTCTGAGTCGTCATTTGAACTATTGTCGTCCGGTTTGTCATCTTCTGTCTCTGAATCACTTGGTTCTAATACACGTCGTACGACCTCAGTCAAAGATAATTTATGCAAACCTGACATTTCCCTGACTTTACCTCACCATACAAAACCGTGTGTAAGAACAAAACGTTCCAATTCTTGTCAAAACTCAAACTATGATCAAATCAACATCTGTCTACATATGTAGACGGTCGGGTTATATAGGTATATGACTCACTGTACAGCAAACTTTTGTTCCCACAATGCTATAAGTTTTTTATACTACTATAACAGAATAATTATCGATGGAAATTAAACAATAGATTCTTAACTATAGCACCTGCCGAACAATCAATTGTCGAACTGGTTATGTCTACATATGTAGACTGTCGGGCCATTGAGGGTTAAATGCGACAACTGTGACCGTGTTTTCAAACAAAAAGCCAACAAAATCAATCACATCAAACACTGCATGGGCCGAACATATCGTCACACGAGAAACGACAGCGCAACAACATCAGAAAACCAGCCAACAACAACGGCACGAAAATATCAAGCCAAATACAAATTGTGCATCAGATGCCATGAATTGAAAAGCGCGGCCAATATGGCCCGCCATCTGAATAGCTGCGTTGGCCCACGGTCATGATCCACGCCGAAACAATAGTCGTAGTGTTACTCCACGCCCTGCTGGGCGATAAAAGGAGCACAGGACAGGACAGGCTGGGCGAAAAGAGGCAGCTGGAAATCCACGTGCGAGAGTCGAGCAAAGTCCGGGCTCAGGAAATTGAGAAACGAAAGGAAGCTGAGGAAAAACAATCGGAGGTGTTGGCGGAGGAGGACACCGCTCAAGGGAAAAGGGTGTTATAATGGCAGAGGTCGGCGAACCGGGTAGAGTGCCAAAGGTGGTGCCCTTGGAAGACGAGTCAGAGGAGGAGTCGGCGGGAGCGACGGCTGAAACAGCGGTCGAGCGAAACGGGTGGCAGCACCAAGTCGACGGGCCGCGGCGCCAGAGGGGAAGAGGTCCCCGGTGCGGTGGAGTAGGGCTTGGGGCTACCAGGGGAGTTGTTGGAGAGGCTAGCGTGCCATTGTGCGGTAGCAACGTTGCGGGCGTATGAGTTTTATTTGCGGAAGGAGGCTACAATCAGCGAATGGATGGAATGCCTCAATTATGCGGAACGGGGCCTCGCAGCATGCGTATTTCAGATGCTCGAATTAGTGCCAGAAACCTATCAGGCGTTGATAAAATGGTTCGCGCGGGTGATCAGGGAAATGGCAGCCCGGGCGATAACGGCTCGAAACACGTGGTTCGGCAGGGCTCCGTCGGATTTTTTCTTTAAGTCACAGGACCAAGGGGTCATAAAGGAGCAGGACGTTAATAACGACTCGGGCATACCAGAATCAGCGGTATTGGAATCTGAGACGGAATTTCGAGAAATAATTTGTGGGCAATGCGCGCGACAGACCCGAAGGAACGAGCGGATAGGAAAGAGCGGTTGCGCGGGTTGCAAGCGGAGGTGACGAGGGAAACGGAGAGACAGTTTTCCTTGGACACGGTGAAAGCGGCGGCAAGGTTGTTCTTGTTTTTTTGACAGGACATACACGTATCCGTCGGAAAGGAAGGAAACGGAGTTTCCGAAGTTTACGTTGGCGGAATCGACTCGGCAATGCATGATGGAGATGGTGGAGAACTTTACGAGGAAGGTAACGGAGGAGTTAGCAAGTATTGCGGAGGCAAACAAGAAGGCACTGCAGATGAGTCGAAGCTGCTTGCTGCATGAGCGACGAGCAGCATCGAGAGCAGAGCCAATGAAGGTACAGGACCAGGAGCAGCCGCATCCGGGTACGAGTAGAGAGCCGACACAGGCTGAAGCTCAGCTCGGACTGGGGCAGGTGTAGTGGGGGCACGGCAGGTTCAGCCAGAAGTAGGCAAGGAGCCTGTGGTGGGAGGAGCGGATGGAAACAGGAACGAAAAGGGCGCGAGACGTGACTCAGCCGGCGCGAGAAAGTACGGAAAGACAATTGGTGACGGAACAGATAAGTGAGGAGGAGATTGAGTCGGTACCGGATGATGATATACAGGAAGTGACGCCTCAGAAGAGGTCAGAAGAATGGAAGGAAACAGCAGGGAAGCGGAAAGGAAAAGGGAAAGGTAAAGCGACGACTTGGGAATCGGGTACGCAGACACCAAAGTCAAGTGTGGGCGCGGGAGGAGGGAAGTCGCAGGAGGAGTTTTGGGAGCAGTTGCAGCGTTTGACGGTACCGCCACCGGTACCACCACCGGCGTCACCATCAGTGTCGCGGGAACAAGGAATGAGTGAGCAGCCGCCAGGAGCGGGTATATACGAGTGCGGAATGCGGCAGGCGAGTGGAAGTGGAAATTCGATCCGAAGACGCATCGGGCGGCCTCACAACGACGCGCCACTGAAAGGGGCAGGGTTGAGGCTATGTACGTCCGACGTCGGGTTCGGTAACGAGTAGGATCGGGCCAAGACAGGCGAATCCGGTGTATGATTCGCCAGCCGTAATGCAAATACTGCAACAGGGCTATATAGTCAGGTGTCAGGAGTCCAGGGGCAGGGCATGAGCCCAGCCGCGGCTACGGCGGTGATACGGCCTCAGATGCGGCAGGTGCCGGTCGAGCGGTATCCGCAAACGGTTGGCGTCTACGTGGATCAATCGCTGGTTGGCGAAGATCGACACTACTATCGGCGGCAAGTGGAGACGGTGCGGCCGCGAATTAATGAAATTCGACGTGCGGAGCGGAAGCAGCAGCAACCGGCGACACAACCGCGGGAACAAGAAAGGACGTTTGTGACGCAAGAAGACGTGGATGTGTATTATGGACAGGCGCCGACTATGCAGAAACGTCATTTTTAAAGGACATTGATAT
The DNA here is from genome assembly GCA_030248215.1 of Enoplolaimus lenunculus. Taxonomy (NCBI): domain Eukaryota; kingdom Metazoa; phylum Nematoda; class Enoplea; order Enoplida; family Thoracostomopsidae; genus Enoplolaimus; species Enoplolaimus lenunculus. The sequence goes on from JASANG010003430.1 coordinate 29,351, forward strand.
AGGGTCAGGGTCAGGGTCGCTTGGATTTGGAGAAGAACCGGGTTAATTATGGACGTTCGGGGTGCTGGGGCTACTGTTACACTTGATTTGCTGATGGCTGATGTATGGTGGTTATGCTTATGGGACGCAATGACGGGTAGTCTTGGGTCGATGTCGCGTCGCTATGTTAAAAATATAAAGAAAATAAAAAATTGATTTGTTGTTATTGTTGTTATTGTTATTGTTATTTGAATATGCTGTTTGTTGTTATTTACGCTTTTTAGCGACGGCAAAAAAGGCTATAAATAGGGCCATAAAGTTTGTTCGATGCCGGGGTCGGCATCTGTGCCGAAGGGGGGTTGTAGGTGGCTGTGCCACACCCAAATATATTTCAAACTAAAAACTAAAACAAAACTAAAACCAAATCCTAAACCACACCTTAAGGGAATGTCCGGCTCCGCCTAGTCTCTCTTAGAACATAAGTTAGGCTTAGGCGTTGCTAAACGGCGTAAAATTTATAAAATCTGTGCATAGCGGCTGCGTCCGCAAGGTAAATATTCTCAGGACCCTGCGTGGCCACTTAATATATTTTGCTGCTGGCTTAAAGTGCCAAAGCACATAGCTAGGGGGTTTAGGAGGGTATATTGTTGTTGTTGTTGTTGTATGTGTTGTTCTAATGGCGAAAATGTGTGTCTCTAAGGTGCCCGAGACACCCGGGACACACAAATATATGCAAATAAACTCGACATGGGGCTAGGGTAGCCAGCCTCCATAATCATTATGGTATTTTGAACCTTACGGAATGCGGCTATTTGGCACTTGTTTTCTTACTTGGCGGACTTAACTTTTTGTCTTTGCGGTTTTGTTAGAATATGTTAACGGGGTTCTTGGAGTTTTTCTGGGGTTTGTCGATTCTAGCGGGGCTGGTTTCGGCTGTTTTCTGGGGATTTTCTGGGGTTCTTGGGTTTTGTACGGTTAACCGGAGTTACGGAGTATACAGGATTTGTCACGTTACGGTTGCATTTGGTTTGTACTGCGTGAGCTGGTGACTTTAGTAGAACAACAGGCTAAGCATATCGTAGTGGACGTGCGGAAAGCTCCTAAATCAAGGAACTTTCGGCACCTTCGTGTAAGAGGGTAGTAGAAAAGCTCTGATTAGAATTAAATTTGTTAGAAGTGTAGTTTAATTTTTACCGGAACCAGACTTCAAATTTTAATTAGTGGCAATCAAAGTTGTGTAATTAATTTCAAGAGTTACCCCAGAGGCTTTAACATTATTACACTGATTTGGTTTGGGGTAAAAATGTTTTCAGTCACATCCAATTTTTCATAGTTGCTTATTTCGAGTCCCCATTTCTACCTGCGATAGAGAATAGAATATATTTGCGGCTGCTGCTGGTTAATTTTTATAGCTTCAGAGCAGGGTGTTTGGTGCAAGTAACTCATTTTTATTAAAAATGAACTATTTCCACCATTACATTAGCCTCTTTGTTGTGTCTATATTGTAGGGCTTTCTTGCATTCAACAAGTTGTTTTTCGCCTTGCGGTTGTAGCACGGAATATAATTGAAATAATTTTTTTATATTAAAAACAAGAGTTTTTATGGTCGCTTATATATAATCGAAACTGCAATAGCTTAATGCAAAACAAGAGAAACTTTTATAAAGCGGTTGTTTGCTAGCCTGTGAAGTCGTTGAAAATATGTAACTCAGGGGCCGAACGGTTTCCAGGGAACGGCGATGAAGTACGCTTAAGCTTTAGATTAAGTGCATTCCTGGTTTAAGCTTAGCTATAAGCTTAGATTAAGTGCATTCCTGGTTTAAGCTTAGCTATAAGCTTAAGCTTACGCTAATGCTTTGGCTTAAGAATAAGCTTAGGCTACTGATTTGGTACTGAGTTTTACACTGGTCGAAGTTATTATTACATGTTTTACAGGCTTGCACAGTGTCGTTACTTCAGTTATATCTTGGTTGGAGTTCGCGCAATTTGGTTTTTGAACCTTTTTACGAGAGCCTGATTTATATGTGGGCGAGCGAAGCTATTGATGCTGTACTCCTGAGAATCGGGAATTTCTGCTGAAAAATATTCGTATATTATGATTTGTGTTGCCCTTTCGAATGTCTAGCACACTTGTAAAATTCATTATGAGCCGTATTTTATCTTGAACGATTGCCTAGAAAAAAATAATATATTTTGTATTCTGACTTTGGAATCTGAAATTATAAATACCACAGGGTAACGGAGATCAAGCGCAAGATAGAGGTGTAATATTCTGGCTTATACCACTTTTAAAAATTTGAATAATTTGAAAAGATTGATGTATTATTGAGCTGTAATACCACCAAAGCAGTGTTTCAAGAATTTTTGTTAAATAAAATTTGAAGTATGGAGAATAGTTGTGATGCCGGATTTTTTCTGCTTGGAGAAAGGGGATTATTATTGCGCAGTGTTGGGAGTCATTTTTGCACTACTTCGTGAAAACTCAATTTTACAAATGTCAAACAAGACTTATTGGCTTTTAAAAATGTCATCATGTTAAGTATTTAAAGGGTGCTACTCATGGGGCAAGGAGGCGGAGATTTTATGTCGTACGGGCTGTGTAATTTTTATTATGTTCCAGTCTCTGGTTTTGTTGGTTTTATCTAACTAGATCCTATCTTGGGACCCTTACCAGTTTTATTCTTAATTTTGTGCGTGCCCCCGTATCAGACGTTTTACTAATAAAAGTAAATTGGTGTAAACAGAGACTTCAAACGTGGTTTAATTAAATTACAGTTAGTAAAGCAACGTTATATTCGGTTGGAATAAGGTGGGCAGTTAAGCATATTACTTGTATTTAACGGTACTTGTGCTTTAAGGTTATAGCTTTAATACGGTGTTGGGGGGGGATAAAAAGGGAAACCGACTGCGTTACTGAACCACAGCGATATAGCGTCATTGGAAAACGGACCTAAAACGCGGAGTTGGTGGTTTCATTGAGCATCCGAAATCACAAACTATTCACACTGTCTACGCTACTGTAAAAAATTGTCCACCCACTTGTCTGCAAGGGAGGTACAAAACAAATGTTTTTGGGATATTTGGACTTTGCAGAGGGCATTCATATCTAGTCTATTATGGTGGTAGTCCCTTCGGAGGGAGTAGGGACAGTGTGGACACTGTTTGGATACAGTGTCTGACAATAAGAGTTCCTTCGCACAGTCTCTCTATATTTGCGTAACAGAGTCCCTTCGGACATACTTTGTGTTATGCAATAAGCGAATGTCCTTAGGACAGACTCGGACAAAACAACTGTCCTCTCTATAACGTATTGACAAAGCGGCATATGTATGCGCTATAGTGTGACAAAGTATACGCTGTTCAGAGGAACTCTCTGTTGTCAGCCGGGTGCACGCATAGTGTGGGTGACTTCTGGACATATAATTTATAAACACTGCAATTTGAAACTTAGGGACTCGCATATGGGTACAATTTTTACAGTAGTGTAGGCAGTATAACGTGGATGACCCATAAATAGCAAGATATTTTTGGGTATCTTCTGACATCGAAGCCTCTCAATTAATTACTGCAACCTCACGAGCAAAAGGAGGTTGAAGTTAGACGCATTCTTGTGTCAAATCATACGGTAAAAGTAAGCTTTTAATTTTGAGCACCATAACTTTGTCCCCACTGTGGACGAATCCAGGTCAATAAACCGAGCAAGTTGCATATGTAGTTTTACAATGAATCTCGAGGCAAAGTTTCAATTCTGAAATCCATTTATATATTTATATGCTGCAATTTTCACGTTTTTTGGGCTTATAATGTGTTCTGGTGGACATATACGCACGGTCACTGTTAATGTGTTGCATGAAAATTAGTTACATGTCGGTTAAAAACGTTATATTATATCATATCTATTTGCAAATTATATTTAAGAATCGTTTAATATTTTTCCATTTTTTCCATTTTTTCCACCCTCCTCGGAAAAAAATGAAAAAATAAGAAAAAAACTTTTTTCCGGTAATTCTTTCAGACCAACAAACCTGATTAGCAGCATGTTTTCAATTCACAACACAAATTGTAAACTAGTATTGCAAAAGATTTATTTCCAACTAAAGAATCACTTCAGCCGGATTAATTGGCAAGCAAAATTAGTTTGAAATTTAGTAAATGCTGAGTTAAATTAAGGCTCAGCAGTTTTTCATAGAGGATTGAGCTTCTTTATGGTTTGTAACGATGAAGAATTGCAAATCACACTTGCAACTTTTTCTCAGCGGGATCTCGTAGATTTGTTACGGATCGGTTAGTTGCTTGGAATGGTGTTAATGTTTTTCTGTTCTATGATGGGTTTTGAATTAGCTAAAATTGGTCGATTGAAAGAGCAGTTTTGATATTGCTAGATTAAATGATTATTGACAAAAGTAAGCGTGTTTGAACGGCACCGAATAAAACCCCTTCACACTTGCAACTTTTTCGCAGCGAAATCTCGTAGATGCGATTTGGGCGGCCAACTTTTTTCGCAGGGCAAAATTTTGACACTTAAAGCATACAGCAGCAACTGGTACGTTAAACTAGTTGCAGCGAAAAGTTGTGCAAGCAATTTATCGCTGTAGGGTTTCTTTGAAAACCCACTGATAAAACATACAGCTGAAAGTTTTTGCGAGAAAAACTTGCACTTGCAAGTTGGAGCTGCAAGCTATAGCCGCAATGAGTTGCACGCGTTAATTGGGCTTAATACATAAACATCTACCTGCACTGCAAAAGTTTTTTGAAACCAACGAAAAACGTTGCATCCTAACCTTAATAACAAATGAACCGTGCATACGCAACGTTTTAGACCACGCATAAAATGAGGATTATAGTACTGACGAAATGCAAGACATAAAATACGCGCGACGGGCGTTTTAAACATAAGTTGCTGATGTAAGTCATAGATATCAACATGGGCGTCCGCAAAAATTTATGTCTGGGGCAGGGTGGCACAAATGTTCGGATTCGGATTCGGATTCGGCAAAAATTTGAGATTCGGATTCGGATTCGGTTGTGGAAAAGCCAAATCCAAAAGCCGAATCCAACAAAGTTGCATTCGGATTCGGTTTCGGATTCGGCAAATTAGCACTGGAATTTATAACACACATAATTGTTATGTGTATGGGCTAGCGCTAACCCTGGGTCAAGCAACACGAGTTTTGTGGCAAAATTTAACGAAAATTTCAAATGTTGCATTCGAAGTTATTTGAAGTGGCGGATATGGTAGACGGTTACATTACTTTGCACATTTCCGAGGGATTGCAGGTATTTTACAATCAGGGTTATTCCTCACATTTCCATGGGATTACTAGTTTTTTAGGCTAGGCTTAGGCTAAGGCTTACGCTTTTAGGATCATGTATGCAACTAAATATTAACACGCAATCGAACACACACGCGCATGTATTGTGTGTATATGTGTTTTTATGGTTTGAAAAGTGTTGACCCAACCTCAACGCGTGTCACAGAGCAATTTTTAACACACGTTGAGCAGGGTGCGGCCGGATATTCGGCTCCGGCTCCGACTAAAAATCGGCTTCCGGCTCCGGCTCCGGTATCTTTCATTGCCGGATATTTGTTTAAAAAATTTGAAAAAATAAAACTAGTTGACTTAGATTGACTTACTTTTATATCTTTATTGTGTCATAATTGTATGTGTTTGTGGCAATTTTTGAGTGACAGGCGATTAATTTACAAAAAACCCATAATTAGTGCGCTCAACCAGTAATTCAATCAGTGATATGATTTAATAAACCAGAATACAAACTATAAACTTATTAAGGAAAATGAGATTAAATTAACAATCGAATTAACTATCCGACTCCGTCCCGGCTCCGGCCGGATATTAGATTATCCGGCTCCGGCTCCTTCAGTTTTTGGTTTCCGGTCGCACCCGACGTTGAGGTAGGGTCAATAGAAAATTTTCGTTGACGTAGAGTCAACGCGTGTCACGAGTTGTAAAGAAGGTGTTGACCCTTCCTCAACGAGTGGTTAGTGTCAACGACCACTCGTTAACCCTGGAATGGGACATATTTTGCGGCCAGGCCAAAATTTTTAATGTGAACGCGGCACTAGAACACGTTTGTTATTTATTTCAGCAACAACATAACAGCTGCAAAAAGACGTACGTGGCAGCCGGAACAGTGATTTAATTTTGTAACATATTTTCTAAAACACTAATAAAGGGGAATACAGGTGAGCGAAGTAAAATCAAGCGACAAATTCTGAGCTAGAGGCAAAATGTAATTGTAGTGTTAAATCTTCATGCAAAAACTTGTTTCAAAATCTGTTGGAGGCCCAGGCGGAGTGCCTCATCTCTGTATTCTCCAATGATTTGAAGACCAGAATTAATATAATCCCCAAGCTAACCATTGGCAACAAGATCTTTGATACACCCATTAAGAATCTTAAACATACAAAAACCTTTCGATGTTCGAGATACCGTTGTTTAAATCTCGTACTTGTTCGCAGAGAATTTCTGCGTATCTATTCAATACCCGCTTACGGCGATAATTGAGTCGGATATTCAATAGTTTCCTGCAAACTCTTCACGGACATAGATATATATTGGTGTGCAGGAGACGTTTGATCTGGGCACAGCAGTTATAGTAAGGTCTTACCGACATTACTTAACACAAATTAGGTTTCAACTTCGCCGTTTTGTAATCACTGCCTCAAAAACTATTGTATCGACGACGAACAGCGAATTGATTGCAAAAACCTTGATGCGCACATGCGTCATAAATAATTGCCATATTTCCAAATCTATATTTTTAATCGCGTACATGCTGGTCTGAGGGGTGCCTTACGTATCTACCAGTATATCAACTACTATGAGATACAATTATCAAATGCAGACTTACAAAATATTTTCAAAATCGTCTATTTCTTGCTGTGTATCAAAAACAGGCAGAGTTGCTTTATAGTGCAAATTCATACACTCAGTTGTAGCGTCAGGTTTAGTCAACTGTCCGCTGTGTTTTATGTAGCAAATATTGTTTCGATCGTCCCAACCAGGAGGACAAACTGCATTATCTGAAATCAATTTTGATTGGCAAAATGGCCGTGTAATTCAACTAGTAAACAAATTGTATGTACAACCATTGTTTTTGCTTTGAATATTAGGTTTACTTTAAACGAAGCCATCATTGTCTTATATCGGTCAGAGAGGTTTTAATCAGGGTAAAAATGCCATTTAATGATATCATTTAGATAAATATAGTACCCCAAAAAACTTTTAAGACTAACATCTGATGGTCTATTTAACCCTTGGTATGACAAATGTCAGTTGATGAACAGCGGGTTTTGTATTCTGGGAACAGAACGGCTTAAGCATTATTGCAATTACTTTCATTGATGAGCGCGTGCTTGGATTTCTACTTCAACACAAATTTGCTGTTTCATAATTATTGTAGTTAATTCGAAACAGTGTTCCGAGTTTTATTTGCTTTTACGCAACTTATAATGAGCCGTTAACAATAATTTCGTCAACGCTGCCACAAAATATTGTATAGAAAATGGGCCATCACGATGTTACTTGTAAAATTAGCTCGTGATAGCCCTGGTCTATGGGAGATTTCTCTAATAGCCTAAGGCTATCAACTGCCAACACTCCTCTCGAAACTCTTGATAGCCTTGGGTTATCCCTGGCTTTTACCTATAACGTGTATATTCATAACACATTATTTATATGTGTGCTTAATATAAAAATTGATACTTCACGGCTATGACATGTTTTGTGGCAAATAAAGTTTTAGACTTTTCTGCAAACTTTGACATATTTTGGTGGAACGCGAGTGCAACGTATAAATTTTAGGCAAGTTAGGTAATTTTTCGTTTAAAGAAGTAGCGTATAAAACGTCAAGTTTTACAACTAGGCCCTATAACTGTCCTAGTGTACAAATTTGACCCTGCTTGATGCATAAAGAAGATAAAACGTGCAATTCAATGAGTGTTCACTTTTACATTATACCGTATGATTTCTCTTTGCTCGCTGCCATCCAAAAATAGACTGGTTGTAAAATTACTAATAAGTAG
>JASANG010000891.1:0-37333 GCA_030248215.1 Enoplolaimus lenunculus
TTCCAGAAACCGGGTAAGTAGAGGAGAATAGTCATTCAACCTGTCCGTCAGCTCATCGCTGTTACTCCCATTCGTGTAAATTGAAATATCGTCGGCGTACATGACCATGTTGACATTCGGAGGCGGTTGAGGTATCGAGTTGAGGTAGAACGTGAATAGCTGCGGTGACGTAACGGCGCCTTGTGGAACCCCCGTGTGGACGTTGTTAGCTTTTGACAGGATGTTGCGGAAGTTGACTCGAGACTGACGGCCACGTAGGTAGTTGCTGAACCAACGGACGATGGCTCTGGACATGGTTGAGCCACAGAGATCCCCTATGAGGGTTTCATGGTCCACCATGTCAAAGGCTTTGGATAGATCGAGTTGAAGAACCACTGTGCGATCTGGGGGGAGCGCGTTGATTGAAGCCATGGCTGATGCTGTGGTTGAGTTCCATTAATGCAGATGTAGTTGAGTGCAGCTTTTTGAAGCCGTGCTGTTTGGGATCTGATGGCAGATGTTGAACTAGCAATGGAAGGAGCAATCGTTCCAGTATTTTGATTGACGGGCATAATAACGACACTGGCCGGTATGACTTTGATGACGACGGGTCCTTGCCAGGCTTGAGCAGCGGAAGAATTGTGGACATCTTCCATATGCGTGGGATTGCACACCTTTGAAGCGACAGGTTGAAAATGCACGTCAGGTAGTTGATACCATGCGGGCCAAGACTGTTGATATCCCGTCAGGACCGATGGCTTTTGAGGCTTTGGCCAACCCAATTGCGGCTGCGGTTTGGGCTGCGTTGAACGTTGGTGCATCTTCCAGCGGCATGCGTTTCACTTCTCTGATGAGGGTACGGTAGGACCTTGAAGACTTGTGTTCCCGTACTTGAGTGAACTGCTTGTTGAAGAGCATTGCGATCTGTTTGGAACAATTTACACTTTTGCCATTGAACACGATTGCTTGCTTGCCGGTGGTGGAGTCGGCTCCTCTTGTCAGCGATTTAATTGTTTTCCACAACTTGTTGGTTGATGTGTGGCAGTCATATGTGCTTAGGTGTTCACGCCACTTCGTTTGCTTGTAACTTTTAACGATGCCTCGGATTTCGGTGTTCAGCTCGAAGATTCGCTTAGAGTTCGGTTCCCGTTCTCTGAGGCTGTCCCTTTCTTTGGCTAGAGCGGCTGCTTCTTGTGGGTAGTTCGGCTTGATCTTAGGTATTCTACCCGTAGGAATATGGTGACCCGAAGCCTTGTTGACAATTCTTCTGAATTTCTTTTCTGCTTTTAGCAGCGAGGTCGGGGGGCTCAGGGCACTGAACTTCTCTTCTGTTTCCGCACAGAAACCATCCCAATCGGCCTTGTTGAGATTTAGGTAGGTTTTACGTTCTGACCATACGAAGCCAGAATCTTGAGCAAGGGAGATGATCACAGGCAGGTGATCAGAGCAGACTTTCATAATCCACGGAAGCGAAATCGACCTTCGATGGTTTATTTTCGGCCATTGTCAAGGTTCATATACTATACGATAAACTTTCATAATCCACGGAAGCGAAATCTACCTTCGGTGGTTTATTTATTTTCGGCCATAGTCAAGGTTCATATACTAAACGAATAAAATCTCGTCCTGTTTAGTAAAATATCTTAATTTCCACATAACAAACTTTAATACGAAATCATAAATTTCGGTAAAAATTTACCGGAACCGGAATGTGCCACGATGCGTAACCGGAATTCCGGTTGCACCCTGATGTACGCGAATGCGTAGAGGGAAATCTCGTAAAGATGCAAGCCCCAATTGGCACGAGTGTCATGTTCTTAGTTAAATAGTGATGGTTGCGTTAGAATGTTAGCTTGAAATTAGATGCCAAGGGAAATAGTCCGTAAATATTCATGTGAAAAAGACTAATAAGATAATGGATGTAGGGTTCAGCAAACCAAGAATGGCGAAGCAACGGACAGTCTTTGATTGTTGCAACCACTCGCACAGCTTTTGTGTTTTATTTTTTGCATATTGCACATTTGGGTTGTCTTGTCAGTATTTTATATTACTCATATTATACTTAGTTGTAGTAGTTCATTAAATTGTTTGCTCTTAATTTTCTAGCGTGTGTCATCTAACGCTCCTAAGAAAAGTGGCGCTAGCACAAGTTATGCTGCTAATAAAAGTGCGGCATCTAATGTCGAAATGATAATGATGATGGATGAAGATGAGCAAATTGTCGACCCGGAAACTCCGTCGGAATCAAGAAGTCGTGCAGGTTCTACAAGCACGGCAAGCAATACCGCCGCAAACGGTGGTGAGCAGCCAAAGGTTTGTACAGTGTCGCAGAGACCACCCAGTGTGTCTACGAGAACAAAATCATGTCGGGGACCGGATCTTTTGTCCTCGGTCAGAGGCGACTGCTGTCGCTAAGTTAAAAATATTTGTGGTATTTAATTAATGAACTGTTTAGCCTTTCTTTAGCTAACAAATTAATTTCGATTATTCTGACGTGAATTAAGAAGTCATTACGTTACTTAAATAGCATAATTGAGCGAACCCTCGTGGGTAAGGTATTACGCGTGATTTTATGCAAACGTCAGTTTCTGTAGACACATTAGACGCATACATACTATTTTGTTTGCTATTTCTTGAAGTAGAGCTCATTTATGTATTTCTGTTCACTCTTCCAATTTGGAACTCCAGAGTCCCATGAAAGAGTGCAACCCAACATCTGAAAAGTGAGGTGGGGCAAATGAGTTTCGCCCCTTAGAGGATAATTTCATTTCTGCTATATTATTCGTTTCCAGTTGAAACGTGCGCACAATCAAGTGTTAAATTAAAACAAACATCAACATGTAATTTATTGAATCATGCGCACACAATATGTTTTGAGTGCTTTACTTCTCACTTACAGCTAGTTAGGCTTCTACGGACTGTTTCGTTATCTTTCAAAATCATCCGTAGACTGTATACTACAAAAATGAACTTAAAATGGGGCAGTTACGTGGGAACATAGATTCGTTGCACATCCACATTCTTAACCACCGGCTAGTGTTTCGTTCATTCCACACGTTTCACCATTTAAGTCTGCAATTTTTAAAACCTAACCAAGATAATTACCTTCTGTGTTACCATATTCAACAACAGACCTGGACACTAATGGATACATTCAGACGGGTGCATGAGTTTTTAACTCATTTGTATGGTTACGTTATTTTTACTTTTTTGGTCCTGCATGCACAATGGTTATTTGCTCGCCTTACCTTGTTACATAGTCTGTTAATTACTGAACCCAACTTTGAAGCAACGAATATGTGTGTACAGTCACGGACAGAATTAATTGCAACCGCGATCGCGACATAAACGCTGTTCGACTCGCGATTGCTCGCAGACGCGATCGCGTTCGCTCGCAACCGCAATTCACGTGGACACAGAAACCGCGGCTATGATCGCGGTGGCGCACACAGTTTCGCGGTTAAAACCGCGTCTTGCTACCCTGGTTAAAACCGCGACTGCGACCGCGGTTAAAACTACGACTGCGACCGTGGTTAGAACCGCGACTGCGACCGCGGTTACAACCGTAGCTGCGACTGCGACCGCAGTTATAACCGCGACTACGGCCGTAATTAAAATCGCGACACTCAAAAAACTCAGACGCGGTTACGAAACCGCAACCGCAGTGGACGCAGTCGCGGTTTCTGCGCACTTAATTATGTCTATGACTGAAGTTATGTGCTTTAAAGGGTTAATTTTCAGCGATTTTTTGAGAGAAATAATGAAATGAGCTAGCGCATCAAAAGCAGAGCCTTAATTAGATCCCAATTGTTGAAACTGTTAAATGCGCGAACTCATTTTGTTTCATGTTTACCCGGTTTTGTATGTTATAATTTTTAGGCTGCCTGACTGCAACTACGCTACGCCAATTGGACTAAGTGCTGCGTCCAAAATCATTTACCCGTTTGTTGTGTTTTAGGCGTTCCGATTAGATACTGAAGGTGGTAGCATAGGTTCTGACAATCAGATGGCTTCAAACTATTTCGATCGTGGCTCAACGTCAGTTTTACAGAGCGTAACTACAGAATCGATACGCTCGTCTTCACGAACAACGGTTTCTTCTGGCAGTTCTAGTCTTCACTCAAACGCAAACAAAACTGCAGTGCAATATGATCAAGGTACTAAGCCTTTTCCGGGCCTTTGTTCAAATATATCGTCAAATGGTTTTTCAGCGATACCGCTACAGACAACGGACACGAATGAAGTACTAACTGCTACCACAACGGACAATCGGTTATCGCTTGATAGCAGTTTGGAATTTATTGTTTCTCAAAAACCCGAGGTAAGTAGTCACCCCTGGTTGGCGGTGTGGGCAAGCCTCGGTATTTATCTGGTCCGGCTCTCGGTTCTAAAACTCGGAGACTTTTACTTTTTATATCCACCGTTTACAATGAACAAATATCTATCGTATTTGTTGATTTTTAAAGGAAAAATAAAAATTTGAGTGGTTTTTAGTTTGATATTATTAGTTAGCAAAGCACACTGGCAGATACCAGTTTTTAAGCTAAAACCTCCGAAAACGCATTCGAAGCTTTTGTTTGAAAAATTTTGTTCTATTTTCTGTAACGGTCCAAAAATTGACCGAGAATAGTTTTTACGTTCTAGTAATGATTTTCAGTCGTTTTTTGTATTTTAATAGGTTCGCCAAAAGATTGCAACGCTTGAGAATGTGCTTAATGAAACCAAACGCGAGGCCCAGCGATACCAAGCGATGGTTGAAGAGACTAGGCGGCAATACAAAGAGCTTGAGCATAAATATTTTGAAGCAACTATGGTCATTCATGACTATCAAAAACGGTAAGAATGATGTCTCATTTTCATAATTTCTTATAAACAAGCTCAGAGTTGTTTGTTTTGCTTAATATATTATTACTGAATAATTACCAGATCATAATATTATGCGATAAGCAGGTTATATGGTGAAAAATCGTAATGAAACTTGATTAAATGCCAAAGTTGATTAAATGCCAAAGTTCATTCGCAATTCGTGTTTTACGTCAGGATAAGCAAAAGCATTTGTAAATGCTCTGTGCCGAGTGGTTCTTAATTACTAATAAGGGTTTCAGTAGTTTTGTAATTTGCAGCGAAAAACGTTCTGTTGGTGGAGCAGTCGATAAGTGTGACGAACATGGCTCCAGTCTAGACTCGATGCGACTCCGCGACGAAGAGTATAACGAATTTGTGCAAAAACTTCAAAATAAAGTGAGTTTTCAAGCGCTATCAGATGCATTTGAATAACTTGTTATTAGTCTTTGAAATCGTGAAATTGGCCAAATTATACTGGACTTGTTCGCAGCAGATTAGCCTTTGTCGCGCTCAGCTACGAAATTACTCGAACCAACTTTAACAGCACTGGTTTGTGACCACCAGTTTTGGACGCGTGGTGGAAAAATTTCGGAACATACATATCGATGTGAGCAAAAATATATATTGTAATAAGTTTGAAGTGCCTTGATTATGTATTTTGTAAGCGATATGGGGTTGTATAATTTATTAATCTCAGTTGTCTCGGCTTCGTTTAAACATGTCACTGAGTTGTTGGCCCATGTAAATTAAGATTAGAGGCGAAATGTGTTTCTAAACTTAGTTATAGGCTTCGTACGCTAAGGTTTGAAAATATGCTTATACTACTGCTACGGCCCTGTTCTGTATACTTGCCGAGGTTTTTATACCTGCAGTAAGTGGATGTGTTGATATCTTGTTTGATTGCAATATTGTTTATAATTTTTTGTTTGAGGTTGCAATCCTTGAGCGCCAACTTGCAGAAGCTCGCCAGGCGTACTCAGAGACGCCAGTTACAGAATCATCTATCTCTCCAGTGCCTTCTGCTGCAGGGGAAGCGAAAGGTACCTCGAAGAATGAAAAATCCGCTGCTAGTGTCAATATGTCTGCTGTCACAGATATTTCGCCAGCCCTTGCTTATCAGCCAGGTGTGTAACTAGTGTGTGCACTGATATCGATTATCTATGTGTAAAAATGGTCATGTTTGCGATATCACATCAGATCACGGTTGTTTTGTGTAAAATATTTGGTCATGACTAATTTTTAAGCACTAAAATTATTAATACTGTATATTCTGGCGCTTCGGTTAAAGATGATTATATTATATAGGTCAGTAATTTTATTTTTGGCTACGGTATTTTTGAAACCTTACCATTACGGCATAAGGCTTGAGTATGAAATAAACATTACTGCGTGTTGGAAAAAATTTAAGCTTGTTGATCCTTTGTATGCAGGTTAATTCTACAAACCACCATACCAAACGGCGTTCCCTCATGTGCGCAGTGGCTATAATTCAATGCCTGTCATTAACTTTAAGTGGTTCTTGGATTTTACCATGCCTATTTAGGTGAACTTTCCGTTCATGCAGCCATTACAATACTAAGGATAACTTGAGTTAAGAATAACTCGAGTTTGGGATGAATATCTCACAAACAGGATGTAACCGGATTCCAAGTTCTGGCAGGGAATTCATGCTATGGTCTAAAGCAGTAAAACGTTGCTGGTTAACGTTTTATGGCAAATGCTATTGAATGTATTTCGGATATGATTTTAAAGTCATTATGTTAAACGCTAGTTTTTTGGAACAGTTATTTAGCACATACCGGTTCCGGTAGAAAATTCGGTGTTATTTTAACTTGTCAGTGGCGTTTCCAGTATTTCGCAATTACGATTAAATTATGTCCATAAACGGGCACTCATAACGTATTAATAGACATGTTTTGTGCGCAATTATTAATAAAACTCTGGAAGTTTGTCCCATAAATGTTGCAGAAATTATTAATATTAAGTGGCTAATAACACTGCATCGATACAACACATATGTTTCGTTGTTATTTAATGTAAATTTGCTGTTTAAATGCCTTGTGTTCCAGCAAAGAGAATCGAAGCGGTTAGTACTGGCGAATATTTGAATTCAAAATATTTTAAAGTCACTGAGCAGTCTGATTCAATAGATTCATCTGCAAAAGGTTGGTGTTGCGCTACTCCCATGATGGTTTTCAATTTTCATAGTATGGTTTGGTACAGCGTTAGAAATATCAGCTCGTTTTCTGCAATCAATGGAATGTCTGGTTGTTAGGTTATTTTACGTTTTGAAACATTTGGCACTACGTAGAGTTGCACATAGAGTGCGAAGTGGGTAAGGTTTTTTACCCGACCCGCGCGGTACCCCCGCAAATATTTTTTTTACCGGCGGGTATACCCGCGCAAAAAAGATCTATCCGTGACCAACCTTTTAGCCGCGCCAGAAGCTAAAACCAGTATTTTAAAGATCGCGGGTGCTTTGCACTTTATTGAAGTTTTGCGTTATATAGCTTCAATAAATTTTACATAAAAGTTTACTAGAAACAAGTCATTTCACTGACCATTATGGTCAGCGCTACTTAACTCGAAAAAGCACTCAGCTGCAATCACAGGTGGAAAATACACCAGCCGGAGCCGGAGGTGAGACAAAATTCATGCAGCCGAATAGCTGCTTGTAAACAATAATCTAACGTGTTTTCAAACCGTTGTTTTACAGTTTTTTCGAATTTCGGAAATTTTGACTTGGAAATTATCTCGGTTTAAAACCAAACTCACTGAATAACACACGTCTGAATAAATTATGAATACTTTCAGTAACGAAATTGCCGGAATATGGCGCAAAAACTCTAACCAAGATTCTGACTGGAAAAAGTCTACGCTAGAAGAGTATATGGTTTTTAAGTCTATTCGCCTTAGCTAGGATTTATCAGAAATAAATAATTCAAAGTCGCTGAAGAGCCAACGTCCTCATGTTTTTCTTTCATCCTAATCCCTTTGGGCATTAAATCAAAATTCACAGTACACTCCAGTTCAGTGACTCAGTAGTTGTGATATAATATCAATAGACAGCCAAGCTGCGAGTATTGCTCCAACAAACGACAAAAACGTCGGTCGTATATACTCTCGAGGCAGGAAGTAGCAAGGTGTCATTGGGCAAAGCGACCGCAGCAGAACCTTTGGCCTGCTGCGCGAATGTCCTGTTCAGTGTATACATCCAGTGTTTTTGTATTATATTTATAATTACAACTTTTTTAATTAAAAGTCGTTCTGTCCCATCTTCAACACACAATAAATTGTTTGAAGATTACCGCTAGATGAACAAGGAGCGCTTCCGAGGCCGGGGACAATAACTTAATTTCAAACCCATCTAAATAAAGCGCCGGACAGTAATTGACCAGAAGTATTAAAACAGACAAAAGCGTACTATGTTTTACACCTTTACACTTAAAAGTTTGACGCTTAAGAACTGTGAATTTTTTACCCTCGTAATGCAAATCTTTATTCGCGGGTATACCCGCGGCTGAAATTCTTTACCAACCCGCGTTTACCCGCGGTAATGTATCTCTGGTTGCACATATGCGGTAATGTTGAATACGGGTGGCGCTATGCTTTTTATCACGTCCGGCGCCGTCCATTAACGTCCATCGCCGTGCAGAATCGTACGTGAATTACTCACGTACGATACCACATGGTGACGGACGGCGCCTCGCGACAAGTATAGCACCGCATTTAGTGCGCGTAGTTTTTGTTATGCAAACCCTTTTGTTTGCTTTACGGTTATGTGAATGCTTGCAAGTAACCGTGCACGTGTATAATAATCAGGGCATTGTTGGTTCTGAGTTTTAAGGTTTCGTGTTCCGTCTGTGCATAATGTACGTTGCCCTAGCATACACTGAATATTTGCTCCTACCCGGTTTAGTTATGTAATTCGTGAATAGTTTTCAGAAATTTTTTGGATTCCAGTATGATTTTGTTCAAACCATGATGTGCAGGAACTAGATGTTGCTTTCAGTGCAGTATAAAAAATAACAGTATAAGCAGGGTCAAATTCAGATGAATGAATATCCCCTGCCCCTGCAAAGGAAGGGGGAAAGCCGAGGCGCGTTGCGCTTATTTTTTTTCTACGCAGTATGTACCGTGTTGCGTATACTTGTCATAGGGTGAGTATTCACTCTTGATTTTAAGGATCACAATTCATGTCACATTCATCTTACGCACCGCGGCCGTTTAGTGCTAAATTGAGTGGTTCGAGTGTAGTGAAACCAAGTCAAGCTCAGCAAGATCCAAATTTTCAACATAGTAACCACGATTGTGACATCGACAGCAATCCTTACCTTGCGGACAAAAATTATCTACTTTTTGCTGGACCGCCGCCATTAGTTCACGATCTGGATATTCCCGAGACAGATCTTCTTGATAACACGGCTGCAAAATGCAAAGCACGCGTTGTAAAGAATAGCCAGGTACGACGAAAAGCAAGGACCGCGTGGCAAATTAAAGTTAAAAGTGCTACATGCTGTGTAACCCGCCGGCGAATAAACTACCACAAAATTTGCGGTTCCTTCGAAATGGCTTGATTGGCATATTAAGTTAACACATTTTTTGCTCAACTTTGGAATTTCAACGTTTCGCTACCTTATTTTAGTCTGTTTAATTTGCTCAGCTTAGTGAATTTCTGAATTTCATTTCTAATTCATCCCAACGGCTCTTCTGAATAACGTATGTAATCATTTTTGTTCCGGTTTAATAGCGACTTGCGAAACACAACAAATGATCTGCGTGCAGTAAATATATCACGTACTTGTCGCGTTGGGTTAAAGAAAACATCTCTAAATTATATTGATTTTATTAATTTACTGATGCAAGCATGTTACAGATTAGTAATCACGGCTACGTTATATTATTAATTACGCAGTTTTACTGTACTGCATGTTATTTATGTCAGTAACATGACAATCGTTATGCTAAATTTTTTATTTTGATGCAGACTATGTCCTGCCGTCAGTTGCCCACACGACGATATGAGCATGAAGTTGAAATAATGTGCTCTCATATGTGGCATGATGCTAGTGGTCACAATATTCATGGAACGTTTTTTCATGCTGGTAGGTGAACAACAGCAAGCGAGTTATTAAAATTCCTGTTTGATGCTTATTTTGGTTTCAGTAATATTATCAGACTCATAGTTTTTAAAGTTCTGGTGTGAACATTTTTAACAAATGATAACAACTACTCTTTTGATTTGGTTAATTAAGCTTTGAAACGGTTATTAACGTCCTTTTCACTGGCAGCATTGAGTTTTGAACAAGCGTGCTTAAATTTGACGAGCGGTCTTTGCTTAAGTTCTGTAGTGCTGCGGGTTTCATTAGGATGTGTGTACTTTTAAATCTAACCACTAGTAGTTACCTTTGTTGTCTCGTTGCACTGATCGTCTGATTTGAACGCTGCCTGATACAGGTCTTTCAATACACCGATAACCTTAGTTTGGTGGTGTGGATCCTATTTTGTTTGCTTGCGAACAACTTGCTATGCTTTGTAGATTCCTTAGTTCTCTGCGCAGAAACAAAATTATCAGTAGTTATTGTATTTGTGTTCGATGTGGCATTTAAAGTTCTGTAAGAATTTAGTAGAAGTATACTAATTTAGTGCGATTTGCTATAATGTAGTTGGCATTTGAATAATTTTATTCAAGCAGGTGCTTATTTTACTGTGTGCTCTCTGATGTTTGATCTGCAGTGACTTCGAGAAAAATAAAACAAAGTGGCGATACTATTTATCATACTAACATCATTTGATTTAGTTCGTACGCTTCGTAGGACACTTTAAAATATTGCTCCGTTTTTGTCAGCACTTTTTGGTGTGATATAACAGTTTTAAAACAAATTGAAATCGGCTTTGCCGAATAAGGGATACATAAATGACCATCGATTAAATCGAGTGCAGTAATGCTTAGCGTGCAATTGCGAGTGCCAAAATGATTTATTTAGTGCACTTAACTCACAGTATTTTGGCAAGGAGTAATTATAGTGTGCTTATGTAGTTTTAGCAGGCTGGAGTGCTATTTTAATTTTATAGCGGATAGCACAACAATGGCACCGCACCGAGCTTAGTCCTGATGGTGAATCATTGGTATTTTTACTTTTCAAAGATTCAATATTATAGAAAACAGCAGCTGTCAAGAAAGTAATTCTTCGCCACAAACTACAACGTATAATAGCGAAGCAAATCCAATACAAGAAGCTAGTTGTCAAAAATCTACGATTACGTCACGTTACCATGCTTCGTTGCGAAGTACTGTAGGAAGAGCATCACTGGATGATGATGTATCATCCGATATTTCGGTTGGTGGCACTGGCGGAAGTGGTAATGGTGGACCAGCTTACTGCACTTTATCACAACGTCCCACTGCCGGTGCTATGGAAAGTGCTACTACAACTGCTGGTTGTGCGCATAATATGCAGCCCTGGAAGATTGATTCGCACCCAGACGAGTTAAGTGAAACGTGCCGCGGTGGTCCCAGTCCGTCGTCATCTACTGAGCACTCTAAGACCGCAATTCAACTGTTGTCGCCACTTGCTCCGCGTCGGTTTCAAAATGTGATGAACATTTCGCTGCCAGCTTCAGCGCGCAACATACTGTTTTTCAAAGGAGGCCGATCGGGTTCGAGTGAGTTAGTAGCGATACGAACGAAGCTATAAATTTACGTACACTGTGCGCCAGATCTCCGTGATTAAAAATACTTACGAACCGCAGAATGTATGTTTAAAAAGTCACATTTGAAAATATTTCATTCGCGAACAGGTGCAGTTGTCCTATGCCACTAATGACTGGGGTAAACATGCCACTTGCTCATTGCTGAATTCTTGGAATTTATATTTAAAACGTAAATTATTCATGTGGATTAAAATAAATGTGGTAGCTTTTGCGCTAGCTCATTATCAACTGTGATTTTGTTGTTGACAACCTGGCAAAAAAGTGAACGCTTCAACAACCTGGAGGAAAAAGGGAAAGCTTCAAGTTTTGATGTTTTTGCACTGTGTATTATTTTTAACAAGGGGGAGAACGGGAACAAACTGAGGAAGGAATCCGAGCGGGAAACTTAAGTGCGTACAAATACCTCTATCACAGTAAGGAAATCCCTAAAATTTCTCTGCCGGTTGATCGTTATGGCCGAAACAGTGGGAATACAATTATAGCTGTACTTACTCTGTATTCATTGAAACTAGGCACGAAGTGACGGCCTATTTGCGTCATGCGTTATGCATGTCAAATTTTTTAATAAATCGAGCGAACTTTCTATGGTTAAGGGTAATATGCGCAAATATGTGTTTTGCTTGCGTGTCTTAGATGTAGCGTAATCTTTGTTTTTAGTATTTGTGTCCAACTTCGTGAATCACACGCTTGTTTTAACAGTTCGGGTTAGAGTCTAACACACAATAATATTGTTTCAGAATTTGTATTCCGTTATAAGACAACCATGGGTTTTGTAAAACACAGCCTTAACTATTAGCATCAGAAAAATATATGTAAAGTGTATTATTAACATTTCGATAACTACGTTCTTCATCCATAGCTGACAATACATATTTGTGAACAGTTCATTGAAGACGATTGTTTGGATTGGCGGTATGAAAATCATTGAGCTACGTAATTTTACTTAGTCTCGATTGTTACAATTTTGCTGGCCCCTGACTCTGAGTTATATTTTACATACCTCCAGTTGCATCTTAATAGCTCGGTAAGTCAATTCTTTAAATCGATTTTAAAATGTACTGATTCTTGTTCTGTGTAAGTTTCCTGTTCACATTGTAATTTTGTATTTTATAGAAGATCTTGAAACAATAGCTAAAAGTTCAACCGAAGTAGAAATAAAGGTATGTTTGATAAATATTGCTTTAATACCTAAAATGTTTTTTTAATTCATACTGGTCATATCGTAGTATTGGCTGGGGTTTCGAAACCATACTACTTAAGTACGACTTTATGCTTAAGTACGTGGTAAGTAATTACTTAACCATTTTGTCGTTTTTAAAAGCGTACTTAAGTAAAGCAAATACTTATGTTGCTGATTAAATTTTATACATTACACATTTACAACTCAGTTAAAGCATATTAACTTGTTGTATTTAAATTGTAGACTCGTGAACTCTTGTTAAGATAAAGTAAAACAATGGATGTAGTGTAACGATGTGGCTCATATTTGGCGTTTAGTTGTTTTTGCTCAACAAGTTAAGTATTTATCAGGGTTCCAACATGAACTAAATATTGCCGGAATAGGAACAGGAATTGAATTATTTTGCAGGAACCGAAACAGGAACCGGAATTTGAGAAGTAATTTTCATTGCCGAATTACTGTTGGACTTTTTAGAAAACCTGCCAAAAAGGGTTTAGGCGAATTTTCAGCTATTTAATCCTCAAATTTTGCGAAAACACAACAGAAACAGTTTATTAGCAAAACTGAAGTACAACTGGAAATGGAAAAACACTCATGTAATAACAATAATTTTTAAAGACTAAGTTTCCAATATTTAAATGATTAGGGATAATTTGCATCGAAACCGTAAAAAAATTCCGATTCCTGCATCTTTGAATGCAGGAACAGGAATTTAATTTTTACTGGAATTCCGGCCGGATGAGGAATTCCCGGTAAAACCCTGGTATTTACTTAAGTCGGCGACTTAATAGTTACTTAAGTATAACTTTAAGATTTCAGAATCCCAGTTAATGTGTGGTCCTCGTACAGTTACATTAGGTTTGGTCTAATCATGCTTCGAAGCTTGAAAATTTAATTGCAATATTATTTGGTTGTATCTTATTATGTCCGTTTACGTCGTTTTGTGGTGTTGAATTATATTTTGTAGGCAGCGGATGTCCTCAACTGGAACTGTGATGATGTATGCAATTTTCTGCACACGATTGGTCTCGACAAATATCGCGAAGCTTTTATTGTGAACAAAATCAACGGACAACGTTTATTACAAATGGATGGTTCCAAAATGAAAGTAAGGTTATACTGTCTTCAGTCAGCTAGGACATATAAAGAACAGTACATAATATACAATTTTTTGTGCAACGCCCGCTCGTATAATGTAATCATTTTTGCAATCCAATAGCCTTTTGTTGAGAAACTGTATCAGACAATGGATTCTGTTCGAGTGCTTGTGTGTACCTGTATACAATATATTAGGTAAAACATGTTTCTACATACCATCCTCGCAACCACTAGGAATAGAATATTATTTTACCATGTCTTGTTGGTGCTAGAATGTACATAGAAACATATTTTGTTTCAGGCTGTTGGTATGACAAATTCTAGCGATCGAACTACAATAAAGAGAAAAATTAAAGATATAAAATGTGCAGCGGAACGAGAACGTAAAGCAATCGAAAAAGATAGCAAAAAACATAAACGATCTAACAGTGCTGGGCCTGGTTCTCGTCGAAAAATTTTGTAAATAAACTGCTTTTAGCAAAAATTATTGCATGTCTGTGGTAAAGGTCACTAAGTATATACTTATCAGTTTCATAACAAAATATGCTTTGAAACACTTTTCTCGTTTCACATAACATATTAAAACTTCTAAACAAATTGTGTGTGCATTGCTTATAAGCATGACGTATTTTAGCTAATACCAATACTTGCAACTAAACGTTTTTAGTGCCGGTAGTTTAATGTCGGTATATAGTTTAGACATGTAAAATCAATGTTTGTGATGTGGCTAATACGATATTGAGCTGCATAAATATTTGTAGAGCTTATAAACTACTTTTTGAAAGCAGAGGACGCAGCCACAATTTTTTCAGAGTTTGGATTACCCTTTTGTTATTTTATAAACTGACAGGTTTAGATTAAAAACTATGGACGTAAACAGGTTATACACTGTCAAAACCGCACGGTCGGGACGACCCCTTTCCCCGAAAGATATGGCCACGCCGGGAATCGAACCTCGGACCTCTCGCTCGCGAGTCAAGCGCGCTATCCATTACATCACGCGGCCATATCATAACTTCCTTTGGTGGTATATGTGCACGAGTATGTATAATGTTTTAACATTACACACTCTGCACTACCCACATACACCTTCGGCTTCGCAATTTTTTGTACATTTATATTTAAAATTAAAACTTCTTTTTATGGTCGTATCAATTACAATAGACGGGTGAACTGATTTTTCCGAATTGAAAAACAAATCAGTTATTTTGCTTACGGACATGTAAGTGCCGTAAAACATGTGGTGCTTCAACTGATGCTGTAAAACGTAGGATATCAGGCGTGGTTCCGGCAAACAAATGTACCTCGAATTTCTCTTCAGAATTCCAAATTCCCAATTTCGCAGGTATAATATCCGGAAATCGCAATTTTCCAAAGTTGCGAGCGAGAAAGGTTACGTCCGAAATAGCAATTTCTCGCCAGAATCCTTATTTCCTAAAATCCAAATTTCTTGCCTCGCAGGAAATCACTTCAAACTAAAGCCATAACCCGCCAAACGGTTATGACCCGGAAAACCAGGTATGCCCTCAACCCAATTTCATTGTGTTAAAATAATGGGCTCGCATTCCTCTAGACTGAAATCCGAACTCAACAAATTGTTTGTTTAAAATATGGTTTAGCAACTATAATTTCAAAATTAGAGTCATTTTCGAAGGTCAAAAACGGATCTCGCGATTTTTCAATTTTAAAGACCAAACCCCAGCACTATTACGCTCAAATATAATCTATTAATTTATATGTATATACTGACTGTTTGTCAGGCTACGTCTGTTCAACAAACCGCCAACTTTACAAGCGTATATGTGAACACAAACAAATATCGGACCGCACTCAGCAGCCTACTGTCTCTACCAATAGGTTAATTTCAGCCGTTTCCGAACACTGTAAAAAATTTAAACAACTGTTCTTTCAATGATTTTTCTATAATCAACGCCTGGCCAAAATCCGTTCAAAGTTCTTCAAATCTCGCTTTACACATTCTTGAATCGGCTTTGATCCGTAAGATTGAACCTGGTCCGCATCTTACAATATTATCCCGTCAGAAAAATTTTGGCAAAAAATTGCGTTTCAAAACACTTATGAACCTGTCCCCATCAGAAATTTATGGGTCCGTCGGTAATGGAGCATCCCCGTTATAACGCTCGCGAAAAAGTAAAAAATTGTCCTGTCCCTCCGAGGATCAACGTTGTGTGAACAGAGTGGGCTAAGACAGTAGGTCTTACGCGAATAACTTATCCTTACAGAGTACCGACAATAAACATAGCCAGTTTGGAAGCTTATATTTGTCTTAACCTTACGGCATTAACATGTTTTTGTCCCTATGCCATATGCACAGTGTACAAATTTACTGAGTCCCTCCGAAGGTACTATTTAAACAAAACTGTGCGTGTATATACGCAAACTTCACACATTTCAAATAAAACGCTATAACAATATCTGCATTACTGCACATACCTTAAAATGTCCATACAGCCCAAAAACGCATTGTGTTTTGTCCGAGTCCCTTGCGACAGACTGGGGACAAACACCACTATCTAAGCACACTATTATTTATGTCCAGACACTCTAGCTACAATTGTAAAACATACTCTCTTTGTAGGTGTAAACTGGACATTTTTTTGCATCTGCGCAAGCATAACGTGGATGCTCCATAAAAGCAGGGCACCACTAAAATACATGGACTATGTTTGTATGACTTTAGCATTAAGTATATATATTTTAATGTGGTTCTTTCTTGTAACGTAAACGACTCATGTATAATTTGAGGGAAGGGCGACATTCGATAGAATTTCTACTCTTTCATAGACCCACCGGAATGGTCCTAACTTATATAATTATGTTTCACGCTGAAGCAATCAATTTGTAACTCAGAGTGCTGAAGTGACCCGTATATAACAGGGGGTAATAAGAGGGCGGTCCCAATTTTGAGTCCCAATCAATATGAGTCCGTATCCCGAGTAAACGTCCGTAGGCGGACAGACTCCCTAAACCCTAATTCAGAGTCCATAAATGTCAATTATCCCAAAGTGTAGGGAATAAATGACTCCACGATAACAACCCGCATGTATTTTATTAAATAATCCAGAAAAGAATTGAACGGACATGGCAACCAACAAAATTTCTGCGGAAGGTCGGTCGTGCTTAAGAGAAAATGACATAAGAGTTGGGTGTTAGGTCCACGTCCAACAAACAAAAATCGACGGAGGGTGGGTTAAAAAAATAACAGTCTGTAACCGAATAACGGGGGGTACCCTCTAGAGAGGCCAAATAAATACCAGCCGCCCTCTTATTCGGGTCACTACGGTACTTCCTTTAGAGCAACAAGTTAAAACTCAAGTGCTTGTGGAACGAAAATGGAGGTTTGGAAACCCAAAAAACGCAAAATCGAGTTCAGATATCCGAAATAGAAAATTTTATTTCGAAAACCCGGATCAATATAATCCGGATACGAAAAATATCCGGTGCTCATCACTTGTGTGAATACAGAAATTCTATTCGGGAGCTCCAGCTACTTTAGCGGTAAAACTATCCAAATAATTCCAAGAAATTTTTCACACAATAGTATTTCAGATATCCAGATACATATCAGGTGCCCATCTAGATTTTTAAGTCATTTGACTATTTTGTGGCAGTGTGCAGTGTACAATGTGTACGCTATGCATATTATGTGTGGCCCATGTATAGAACAGGGCCGGGCCGTTTTCCGGAGGGGCTGTAAAAGAGTCAGTTTAAGATTTAGAGTAAATTTTTTATTTAGTCCTTGGTTTATGCTAAGGCTTAGAAAAATGCTTATACTACGGTTCCGGCCCGGTCTATACATGGGCCTCACGTGTTATAAGATGTTGATATGTAATAAGTTAAAGTGCTCATGTGATTCTCTATTTTGCCATCAGATTTGAATCGTCAATTATTTAGTCTTGGCCCATGTTACGTTGAGGTGTGAACCTTTTTGCATGCCTATATAGAGTAAGTTTAAGCTGTAGAGTAATTTTTGAGTTTAGCCTTTGTTATCGGTATACTTTTCGCTGGTTCACTCCCAAAATTGCCGGAGCCTAAGGCTGAAATTTTACAACACTCGGAGGTAGATTTGTTTGACGGAACTACGCTTGATATCCTACGTTTTACAGCATCAGTTGAAGCACAAGTTTAATGGAACAGGGTTGCTGTTGCCCTAATTGTCACAACATCGTTGTCGTGGCCCATGTTACTATAAAGGATTTCCCGGGACACAAAAATACCCGGAGTGCACACTTATGCACTCCTGTTTACATACGCACAGGCAGGGTTTATCTTGGGAAGTTGTTTTTATTGTGTTCTCAAAGTGTTGTGCCCCTCCAACCACCCACTAGGCATTTACTCTATATTAATTATATAAACACATTATTTTTATACTTCGGATTTTTTTTTTTTTTTGCTTTTCCATATGAGATTATATCCTCCCAAAGCACCAGCCCCAACCCACCCAACCACCCAAACCCACCCCAAACAAACCCCCCAAACCCACCAACCAACCCCAAACCCGACAAAAACCCCCCAAAACATCCCAAATCCAATCCCAAACCCACCAAACCCATCTCCCAGACAGCGCCACAAACGCACTTACCATCATTCCACAGATCTCAACCCAGATCTCCACGTACCTGCGCCCACCATTCAAATTCCCCCACAACCTCCCCACCCAATCCCAAACCCACAAAACCCCCCAAACCCAACCCAAAAAACCCCACAAAAACCCCAAAACCCAACCCAAAACCCAACAACCTCCCCAAAACCCAACCACAAACCTGCACAAACGTCCCCGAAATCGGTCCACCCCTTTCCACCACCCAAACACCCCAAAACCACCCCCAACCTCATGCTTTTTTGGGATTTGTTGCTTTCCTCAAACCACACCATTATTTTTCTCGGTTTTGAAGCAGCGTTTTTCGCTCCGGATTTTTGGAACTCGGGATTTTGGGCGCAGTATTTTTCGATTGGGATTTTGGAAAATTGGGATTTTGGGAAATTCGGATATTACCCGGGAAATTGTTATTTTGGGCGAAGCGTTTTTCGCTCGGGATTTTGGGAAATTTGGATATTACCCAGGAAATTGGGATTTTGGGCGCAGCGTTTTCCACCCGGGATTTTGGGAAATTGGGATTCTGAGAAGTTAGGATATAACCCGGGAAATTGGGATTTCGGGCGCTGCGTTTTTCGCTTTACATATTTAGGACTTTTGCAAACAAAATTTTTGATAACCCCTCACTATTGTCCGTCTGTACAAATTTAACACATGTTTAACGTAATTTTGTTTTACGTTGCTCAAATAGTTTAGATGATATGTTGAGTTTTCCCATTGAAAAATTAGGTTGCCCTTCGGAAACCAAATCCCGACAACGCCCCTTTTCGGAATGCACTATTTGTGGCATAATTTTACGAATACACAATAACTGTGTTTAATATAATTTCAATATAGACGTAAATTGCCTAGTGGGTGGTTGGAGGGGCACAACACCTTTGAGAACACAATAAAAACAACTTCCCAAGATAAAACCCTGCCTGTGCATATGTAAACAGGAGCGCATAAGTGTGCACTCCGGGTATTTTTGTGTCCCGGGAAATTGGGACGGCCTTTATAGTAACATGGGCCACGACAACGATGTTGTGACAATTAGGGCAACAGCAACCCTGTTCCATTAAACTTGTGCTTCAACTGATGCTGTAAAACGTAGGATATCAAGCGTAGTTCCGTCAAACAAATCTACCTCCGAGTGTTGTAAAATTTCAGCCTTAGGCTCCGGCAATTTTGGGAGTGAACCAGCGAAAAGTATACCGATAACAAAGGCTAAACTCAAAAATTACTCTACAGCTTAAACTTACTCTATATAGGCATGCAAAAAGGTTCACACCTCAACGTAACATGGGCCAAGACTAAATAATTGACGATTCAAATCTGATGGCAAAATAGAGAATCACATGAGCACTTTAACTTATTACATATCAACATCTTATAACACGTGAGGCCCATGTATAGACCGGGCCGGAACCGTAGTATAAGCATTTTTCTAAGCCTTAGCATAAACCAAGGACTAAATAAAAAATTTACTCTAAATCTTAAACTGACTCTTTTACAGCCCCTCCGGAAAACGGCCCGGCCCTGTTCTATACATGGGCCACACATAATATGCATAGCGTACACATTGTACACTGCACACTGCCACAAAATAGTCAAATGACTTAAAAATCTAGATGGGCACCTGATATGTATCTGGATATCTGAAATACTATTGTGTGAAAAATTTCTTGGAATTATTTGGATAGTTTTACCGCTAAAGTAGCTGGAGCTCCCGAATAGAATTTCTGTATTCACACAAGTGATGAGCACCGGATATTTTTCGTATCCGGATTATATTGATCCGGGTTTTCGAAATAAAATTTTCTATTTCGGATATCTGAACTCGATTTTGCGTTTTTTGGGTTTCCAAACCTCCATTTTCGTTCCACAAGCACTTGAGTTTTAACTTGTTGCTCTAAAGGAAGTACCGTAGTGACCCGAATAAGAGGGCGGCTGGTATTTATTTGGCCTCTCTAGAGGGTACCCCCCCGTTATTCGGTTACAGACTGTTATTTTTTTAACCCACCCCTCCGTCGATTTTTGTTTGTTGGACGTGGACCTAACACCCAACTCTTATGTCATTTTCTCTTAAGCACGACCGACCTTCCGCAGAAATTTTGTTGGTTGCCATGTCCGTTCAATTCTTTTCTGGATTATTTAATAAAATACATGCGGGTTGTTATCGTGGAGTCATTTATTCCCTACACTTTGGGATAATTGACATTTATGGACTCTGAATTAGGGTTTAGGGAGTCTGTCCGCCTACGGACGTTTACTAGGGATACGGACTCATATTGATTGGGACTCAAAATTGGGACCGCCCTCTTATTACCCCCTGTTATATACGGGTCACTTCAGCACTCTGAGTTACAAATTGATTGCTTCAGCGTGAAACATAATTATATAAGTTAGGACCATTCCGGTGGGTCTATGAAAGAGTAGAAATTCTATCGAATGTCGCCCTTCCCTCAAATTATACATGAGTCGTTTACGTTACAAGAAAGAACCACAATAAAATATATATACTTAATGCTAAAGTCATACAAACAAAGTCCATGTATTTTAGTGGTGCCCTGCTTTTATGGAGCATCCACGTTATGCTTGCGCAGATGCAAAAAAATGTCCAGTTTACACCTACAAAGAGAGTATGTTTTACAATTGTAGCTAGAGTGTCTGGACATAAATAATAGTGTGCTTAGATAGTGGTGTTTGTCCCCAGTCTGTCGCAAGGGACTCGGACAAAACACAATGCGTTTTTGGGCTGTATGGACATTTTAAGGTATGTGCAGTAATGCAGATATTGTTATAGCGTTTTATTTGAAATGTGTGAAGTTTGCGTATATACACGCACAGTTTTGTTTAAATAGTACCTTCGGAGGGACTCAGTAAATTTGTACACTGTGCATATGGCATAGGGACAAAAACATGTTAATGCCGTAAGGTTAAGACAAATATAAGCTTCCAAACTGGCTATGTTTATTGTCGGTACTCTGTAAGGATAAGTTATTCGCGTAAGACCTACTGTCTTAGCCCACTCTGTTCACACAACGTTGATCCTCGGAGGGACAGGACAATTTTTTACTTTTTCGCGAGCGTTATAACGGGGATGCTCCATTACCGACGGACCCATAAATTTCTGATGGGGACAGGTTCATAAGTGTTTTGAAACGCAATTTTTTGCCAAAATTTTTCTGACGGGATAATATTGTAAGATGCGGACCAGGTTCAATCTTACGGATCAAAGCCGATTCAAGAATGTGTAAAGCGAGATTTGAAGAACTTTGAACGGATTTTGGCCAGGCGTTGATTATAGAAAAATCATTGAAAGAACAGTTGTTTAAATTTTTTACAGTGTTCGGAAACGGCTGAAATTAACCTATTGGTAGAGACAGTAGGCTGCTGAGTGCGGTCCGATATTTGTTTGTGTTCACATATACGCTTGTAAAGTTGGCGGTTTGTTGAACAGACGTAGCCTGACAAACAGTCAGTATATACATATAAATTAATAGATTATATTTGAGCGTAATAGTGCTGGGGTTTGGTCTTTAAAATTGAAAAATCGCGAGATCCGTTTTTGACCTTCGAAAATGACTCTAATTTTGAAATTATAGTTGCTAAACCATATTTTAAACAAACAATTTGTTGAGTTCGGATTTCAGTCTAGAGGAATGCGAGCCCATTATTTTAACACAATGAAATTGGGTTGAGGGCATACCTGGTTTTCCGGGTCATAACCGTTTGGCGGGTTATGGCTTTAGTTTGAAGTGATTTCCTGCGAGGCAAGAAATTTGGATTTTAGGAAATAAGGATTCTGGCGAGAAATTGCTATTTCGGACGTAACCTTTCTCGCTCGCAACTTTGGAAAATTGCGATTTCCGGATATTATACCTGCGAAATTGGGAATTTGGAATTCTGAAGAGAAATTCGAGGTACATTTGTTTGCCGGAACCACGCCTGATATCCTACGTTTTACAGCATCAGTTGAAGCACCACATGTTTTACGGCACTTACATGTCCGTAAGCAAAATAACTGATTTGTTTTTCAATTCGGAAAAATCAGTTCACCCGTCTATTGTAATTGATACGACCATAAAAAGAAGTTTTAATTTTAAATATAAATGTACAAAAAATTGCGAAGCCGAAGGTGTATGTGGGTAGTGCAGAGTGTGTAATGTTAAAACATTATACATACTCGTGCACATATACCACCAAAGGAAGTTATGATATGGCCGCGTGATGTAATGGATAGCGCGCTTGACTCGCGAGCGAGAGGTCCGAGGTTCGATTCCCGGCGTGGCCATATCTTTCGGGGAAAGGGGTCGTCCCGACCGTGCGGTTTTGACAGTGTATAACCTGTTTACGTCCATAGTTTTTAATCTAAACCTGTCAGTTTATAAAATAACAAAAGGGTAATCCAAAATCTGAAAAAATTGTGGCTGCGTCCTCTGCTTTCAAAAAGTAGTTTATAAGCTCTACAAATATTTATGCAGCTCAATATCGTATTAGCCACATCACAAACATTGATTTTACATGTCTAAACTATATACCGACATTAAACTACCGGCACTAAAAACGTTTAGTTGCAAGTATTGGTATTAGCTAAAATACGTCATGCTTATAAGCAATGCACACACAATTTGTTTAGAAGTTTTAATATGTTATGTGAAACGAGAAAAGTGTTTCAAAGCATATTTTGTTATGAAACTGATAAGTATATACTTAGTGACCTTTACCACAGACATGCAATAATTTTTGCTAAAAGCAGTTTATTTACAAAATTTTTCGACGAGAACCAGGCCCAGCACTGTTAGATCGTTTATGTTTTTTGCTATCTTTTTCGATTGCTTTACGTTCTCGTTCCGCTGCACATTTTATATCTTTAATTTTTCTCTTTATTGTAGTTCGATCGCTAGAATTTGTCATACCAACAGCCTGAAACAAAATATGTTTCTATGTACATTCTAGCACCAACAAGACATGGTAAAATAATATTCTATTCCTAGTGGTTGCGAGGATGGTATGTAGAAACATGTTTTACCTAATATATTGTATACAGGTACACACAAGCACTCGAACAGAATCCATTGTCTGATACAGTTTCTCAACAAAAGGCTATTGGATTGCAAAAATGATTACATTATACGAGCGGGCGTTGCACAAAAAATTGTATATTATGTACTGTTCTTTATATGTCCTAGCTGACTGAAGACAGTATAACCTTACTTTCATTTTGGAACCATCCATTTGTAATAAACGTTGTCCGTTGATTTTGTTCACAATAAAAGCTTCGCGATATTTGTCGAGACCAATCGTGTGCAGAAAATTGCATACATCATCACAGTTCCAGTTGAGGACATCCGCTGCCTACAAAATATAATTCAACACCACAAAACGACGTAAACGGACATAATAAGATACAACCAAATAATATTGCAATTAAATTTTCAAGCTTCGAAGCATGATTAGACCAAACCTAATGTAACTGTACGAGGACCACACATTAACTGGGATTCTGAAATCTTAAAGTTATACTTAAGTAACTATTAAGTCGCCGACTTAAGTAAATACCAGGGTTTTACCGGGAATTCCTCATCCGGCCGGAATTCCAGTAAAAATTAAATTCCTGTTCCTGCATTCAAAGATGCAGGAATCGGAATTTTTTTACGGTTTCGATGCAAATTATCCCTAATCATTTAAATATTGGAAACTTAGTCTTTAAAAATTATTGTTATTACATGAGTGTTTTTCCATTTCCAGTTGTACTTCAGTTTTGCTAATAAACTGTTTCTGTTGTGTTTTCGCAAAATTTGAGGATTAAATAGCTGAAAATTCGCCTAAACCCTTTTTGGCAGGTTTTCTAAAAAGTCCAACAGTAATTCGGCAATGAAAATTACTTCTCAAATTCCGGTTCCTGTTTCGGTTCCTGCAAAATAATTCAATTCCTGTTCCTATTCCGGCAATATTTAGTTCATGTTGGAACCCTGATAAATACTTAACTTGTTGAGCAAAAACAACTAAACGCCAAATATGAGCCACATCGTTACACTACATCCATTGTTTTACTTTATCTTAACAAGAGTTCACGAGTCTACAATTTAAATACAACAAGTTAATATGCTTTAACTGAGTTGTAAATGTGTAATGTATAAAATTTAATCAGCAACATAAGTATTTGCTTTACTTAAGTACGCTTTTAAAAACGACAAAATGGTTAAGTAATTACTTACCACGTACTTAAGCATAAAGTCGTACTTAAGTAGTATGGTTTCGAAACCCCAGCCAATACTACGATATGACCAGTATGAATTAAAAAAACATTTTAGGTATTAAAGCAATATTTATCAAACATACCTTTATTTCTACTTCGGTTGAACTTTTAGCTATTGTTTCAAGATCTTCTATAAAATACAAAATTACAATGTGAACAGGAAACTTACACAGAACAAGAATCAGTACATTTTAAAATCGATTTAAAGAATTGACTTACCGAGCTATTAAGATGCAACTGGAGGTATGTAAAATATAACTCAGAGTCAGGGGCCAGCAAAATTGTAACAATCGAGACTAAGTAAAATTACGTAGCTCAATGATTTTCATACCGCCAATCCAAACAATCGTCTTCAATGAACTGTTCACAAATATGTATTGTCAGCTATGGATGAAGAACGTAGTTATCGAAATGTTAATAATACACTTTACATATATTTTTCTGATGCTAATAGTTAAGGCTGTGTTTTACAAAACCCATGGTTGTCTTATAACGGAATACAAATTCTGAAACAATATTATTGTGTGTTAGACTCTAACCCGAACTGTTAAAACAAGCGTGTGATTCACGAAGTTGGACACAAATACTAAAAACAAAGATTACGCTACATCTAAGACACGCAAGCAAAACACATATTTGCGCATATTACCCTTAACCATAGAAAGTTCGCTCGATTTATTAAAAAATTTGACATGCATAACGCATGACGCAAATAGGCCGTCACTTCGTGCCTAGTTTCAATGAATACAGAGTAAGTACAGCTATAATTGTATTCCCACTGTTTCGGCCATAACGATCAACCGGCAGAGAAATTTTAGGGATTTCCTTACTGTGATAGAGGTATTTGTACGCACTTAAGTTTCCCGCTCGGATTCCTTCCTCAGTTTGTTCCCGTTCTCCCCCTTGTTAAAAATAATACACAGTGCAAAAACATCAAAACTTGAAGCTTTCCCTTTTTCCTCCAGGTTGTTGAAGCGTTCACTTTTTTGCCAGGTTGTCAACAACAAAATCACAGTTGATAATGAGCTAGCGCAAAAGCTACCACATTTATTTTAATCCACATGAATAATTTACGTTTTAAATATAAATTCCAAGAATTCAGCAATGAGCAAGTGGCATGTTTACCCCAGTCATTAGTGGCATAGGACAACTGCACCTGTTCGCGAATGAAATATTTTCAAATGTGACTTTTTAAACATACATTCTGCGGTTCGTAAGTATTTTTAATCACGGAGATCTGGCGCACAGTGTACGTAAATTTATAGCTTCGTTCGTATCGCTACTAACTCACTCGAACCCGATCGGCCTCCTTTGAAAAACAGTATGTTGCGCGCTGAAGCTGGCAGCGAAATGTTCATCACATTTTGAAACCGACGCGGAGCAAGTGGCGACAACAGTTGAATTGCGGTCTTAGAGTGCTCAGTAGATGACGACGGACTGGGACCACCGCGGCACGTTTCACTTAACTCGTCTGGGTGCGAATCAATCTTCCAGGGCTGCATATTATGCGCACAACCAGCAGTTGTAGTAGCACTTTCCATAGCACCGGCAGTGGGACGTTGTGATAAAGTGCAGTAAGCTGGTCCACCATTACCACTTCCGCCAGTGCCACCAACCGAAATATCGGATGATACATCATCATCCAGTGATGCTCTTCCTACAGTACTTCGCAACGAAGCATGGTAACGTGACGTAATCGTAGATTTTTGACAACTAGCTTCTTGTACTGGATTTGCTTCGCTATTATACGTTGTAGTTTGTGGCGAAGAATTACTTTCTTGACAGCTGCTGTTTTCTATAATATTGAATCTTTGAAAAGTAAAAATACCAATGATTCACCATCAGGACTAAGCTCGGTGCGGTGCCATTGTTGTGCTATCCGCTATAAAATTAAAATAGCACTCCAGCCTGCTAAAACTACATAAGCACACTATAATTACTCCTTGCCAAAATACTGTGAGTTAAGTGCACTAAATAAATCATTTTGGCACTCGCAATTGCACGCTAAGCATTACTGCACTCGATTTAATCGATGGTCATTTATGTATCCCTTATTCGGCAAAGCCGATTTCAATTTGTTTTAAAACTGTTATATCACACCAAAAAGTGCTGACAAAAACGGAGCAATATTTTAAAGTGTCCTACGAAGCGTACGAACTAAATCAAATGATGTTAGTATGATAAATAGTATCGCCACTTTGTTTTATTTTTCTCGAAGTCACTGCAGATCAAACATCAGAGAGCACACAGTAAAATAAGCACCTGCTTGAATAAAATTATTCAAATGCCAACTACATTATAGCAAATCGCACTAAATTAGTATACTTCTACTAAATTCTTACAGAACTTTAAATGCCACATCGAACACAAATACAATAACTACTGATAATTTTGTTTCTGCGCAGAGAACTAAGGAATCTACAAAGCATAGCAAGTTGTTCGCAAGCAAACAAAATAGGATCCACACCACCAAACTAAGGTTATCGGTGTATTGAAAGACCTGTATCAGGCAGCGTTCAAATCAGACGATCAGTGCAACGAGACAACAAAGGTAACTACTAGTGGTTAGATTTAAAAGTACACACATCCTAATGAAACCCGCAGCACTACAGAACTTAAGCAAAGACCGCTCGTCAAATTTAAGCACGCTTGTTCAAAACTCAATGCTGCCAGTGAAAAGGACGTTAATAACCGTTTCAAAGCTTAATTAACCAAATCAAAAGAGTAGTTGTTATCATTTGTTAAAAATGTTCACACCAGAACTTTAAAAACTATGAGTCTGATAATATTACTGAAACCAAAATAAGCATCAAACAGGAATTTTAATAACTCGCTTGCTGTTGTTCACCTACCAGCATGAAAAAACGTTCCATGAATATTGTGACCACTAGCATCATGCCACATATGAGAGCACATTATTTCAACTTCATGCTCATATCGTCGTGTGGGCAACTGACGGCAGGACATAGTCTGCATCAAAATAAAAAATTTAGCATAACGATTGTCATGTTACTGACATAAATAACATGCAGTACAGTAAAACTGCGTAATTAATAATATAACGTAGCCGTGATTACTAATCTGTAACATGCTTGCATCAGTAAATTAATAAAATCAATATAATTTAGAGATGTTTTCTTTAACCCAACGCGACAAGTACGTGATATATTTACTGCACGCAGATCATTTGTTGTGTTTCGCAAGTCGCTATTAAACCGGAACAAAAATGATTACATACGTTATTCAGAAGAGCCGTTGGGATGAATTAGAAATGAAATTCAGAAATTCACTAAGCTGAGCAAATTAAACAGACTAAAATAAGGTAGCGAAACGTTGAAATTCCAAAGTTGAGCAAAAAATGTGTTAACTTAATATGCCAATCAAGCCATTTCGAAGGAACCGCAAATTTTGTGGTAGTTTATTCGCCGGCGGGTTACACAGCATGTAGCACTTTTAACTTTAATTTGCCACGCGGTCCTTGCTTTTCGTCGTACCTGGCTATTCTTTACAACGCGTGCTTTGCATTTTGCAGCCGTGTTATCAAGAAGATCTGTCTCGGGAATATCCAGATCGTGAACTAATGGCGGCGGTCCAGCAAAAAGTAGATAATTTTTGTCCGCAAGGTAAGGATTGCTGTCGATGTCACAATCGTGGTTACTATGTTGAAAATTTGGATCTTGCTGAGCTTGACTTGGTTTCACTACACTCGAACCACTCAATTTAGCACTAAACGGCCGCGGTGCGTAAGATGAATGTGACATGAATTGTGATCCTTAAAATCAAGAGTGAATACTCACCCTATGACAAGTATACGCAACACGGTACATACTGCGTAGAAAAAAAATAAGCGCAACGCGCCTCGGCTTTCCCCCTTCCTTTGCAGGGGCAGGGGATATTCATTCATCTGAATTTGACCCTGCTTATACTGTTATTTTTTATACTGCACTGAAAGCAACATCTAGTTCCTGCACATCATGGTTTGAACAAAATCATACTGGAATCCAAAAAATTTCTGAAAACTATTCACGAATTACATAACTAAACCGGGTAGGAGCAAATATTCAGTGTATGCTAGGGCAACGTACATTATGCACAGACGGAACACGAAACCTTAAAACTCAGAACCAACAATGCCCTGATTATTATACACGTGCACGGTTACTTGCAAGCATTCACATAACCGTAAAGCAAACAAAAGGGTTTGCATAACAAAAACTACGCGCACTAAATGCGGTGCTATACTTGTCGCGAGGCGCCGTCCGTCACCATGTGGTATCGTACGTGAGTAATTCACGTACGATTCTGCACGGCGATGGACGTTAATGGACGGCGCCGGACGTGATAAAAAGCATAGCGCCACCCGTATTCAACATTACCGCATATGTGCAACCAGAGATACATTACCGCGGGTAAACGCGGGTTGGTAAAGAATTTCAGCCGCGGGTATACCCGCGAATAAAGATTTGCATTACGAGGGTAAAAAATTCACAGTTCTTAAGCGTCAAACTTTTAAGTGTAAAGGTGTAAAACATAGTACGCTTTTGTCTGTTTTAATACTTCTGGTCAATTACTGTCCGGCGCTTTATTTAGATGGGTTTGAAATTAAGTTATTGTCCCCGGCCTCGGAAGCGCTCCTTGTTCATCTAGCGGTAATCTTCAAACAATTTATTGTGTGTTGAAGATGGGACAGAACGACTTTTAATTAAAAAAGTTGTAATTATAAATATAATACAAAAACACTGGATGTATACACTGAACAGGACATTCGCGCAGCAGGCCAAAGGTTCTGCTGCGGTCGCTTTGCCCAATGACACCTTGCTACTTCCTGCCTCGAGAGTATATACGACCGACGTTTTTGTCGTTTGTTGGAGCAATACTCGCAGCTTGGCTGTCTATTGATATTATATCACAACTACTGAGTCACTGAACTGGAGTGTACTGTGAATTTTGATTTAATGCCCAAAGGGATTAGGATGAAAGAAAAACATGAGGACGTTGGCTCTTCAGCGACTTTGAATTATTTATTTCTGATAAATCCTAGCTAAGGCGAATAGACTTAAAAACCATATACTCTTCTAGCGTAGACTTTTTCCAGTCAGAATCTTGGTTAGAGTTTTTGCGCCATATTCCGGCAATTTCGTTACTGAAAGTATTCATAATTTATTCAGACGTGTGTTATTCAGTGAGTTTGGTTTTAAACCGAGATAATTTCCAAGTCAAAATTTCCGAAATTCGAAAAAACTGTAAAACAACGGTTTGAAAACACGTTAGATTATTGTTTACAAGCAGCTATTCGGCTGCATGAATTTTGTCTCACCTCCGGCTCCGGCTGGTGTATTTTCCACCTGTGATTGCAGCTGAGTGCTTTTTCGAGTTAAGTAGCGCTGACCATAATGGTCAGTGAAATGACTTGTTTCTAGTAAACTTTTATGTAAAATTTATTGAAGCTATATAACGCAAAACTTCAATAAAGTGCAAAGCACCCGCGATCTTTAAAATACTGGTTTTAGCTTCTGGCGCGGCTAAAAGGTTGGTCACGGATAGATCTTTTTTGCGCGGGTATACCCGCCGGTAAAAAAAATATTTGCGGGGGTACCGCGCGGGTCGGGTAAAAAACCTTACCCACTTCGCACTCTATGTGCAACTCTACGTAGTGCCAAATGTTTCAAAACGTAAAATAACCTAACAACCAGACATTCCATTGATTGCAGAAAACGAGCTGATATTTCTAACGCTGTACCAAACCATACTATGAAAATTGAAAACCATCATGGGAGTAGCGCAACACCAACCTTTTGCAGATGAATCTATTGAATCAGACTGCTCAGTGACTTTAAAATATTTTGAATTCAAATATTCGCCAGTACTAACCGCTTCGATTCTCTTTGCTGGAACACAAGGCATTTAAACAGCAAATTTACATTAAATAACAACGAAACATATGTGTTGTATCGATGCAGTGTTATTAGCCACTTAATATTAATAATTCCTGCAACATTTATGGGACAAACTTCCAGAGTTTTATTAATAATTGCGCACAAAACATGTCTATTAATACGTTATGAGTGCCCGTTTATGGACATAATTTAATCGTAATTGCGAAATACTGGAAACGCCACTGACAAGTTAAAATAACACCGAATTTTCTACCGGAACCGGTATGTGCTAAATAACTGTTCCAAAAAACTAGCGTTTAACATAATGACTTTAAAATCATATCCGAAATACATTCAATAGCATTTGCCATAAAACGTTAACCAGCAACGTTTTACTGCTTTAGACCATAGCATGAATTCCCTGCCAGAACTTGGAATCCGGTTACATCCTGTTTGTGAGATATTCATCCCAAACTCGAGTTATTCTTAACTCAAGTTATCCTTAGTATTGTAATGGCTGCATGAACGGAAAGTTCACCTAAATAGGCATGGTAAAATCCAAGAACCACTTAAAGTTAATGACAGGCATTGAATTATAGCCACTGCGCACATGAGGGAACGCCGTTTGGTATGGTGGTTTGTAGAATTAACCTGCATACAAAGGATCAACAAGCTTAAATTTTTTCCAACACGCAGTAATGTTTATTTCATACTCAAGCCTTATGCCGTAATGGTAAGGTTTCAAAAATACCGTAGCCAAAAATAAAATTACTGACCTATATAATATAATCATCTTTAACCGAAGCGCCAGAATATACAGTATTAATAATTTTAGTGCTTAAAAATTAGTCATGACCAAATATTTTACACAAAACAACCGTGATCTGATGTGATATCGCAAACATGACCATTTTTACACATAGATAATCGATATCAGTGCACACACTAGTTACACACCTGGCTGATAAGCAAGGGCTGGCGAAATATCTGTGACAGCAGACATATTGACACTAGCAGCGGATTTTTCATTCTTCGAGGTACCTTTCGCTTCCCCTGCAGCAGAAGGCACTGGAGAGATAGATGATTCTGTAACTGGCGTCTCTGAGTACGCCTGGCGAGCTTCTGCAAGTTGGCGCTCAAGGATTGCAACCTCAAACAAAAAATTATAAACAATATTGCAATCAAACAAGATATCAACACATCCACTTACTGCAGGTATAAAAACCTCGGCAAGTATACAGAACAGGGCCGTAGCAGTAGTATAAGCATATTTTCAAACCTTAGCGTACGAAGCCTATAACTAAGTTTAGAAACACATTTCGCCTCTAATCTTAATTTACATGGGCCAACAACTCAGTGACATGTTTAAACGAAGCCGAGACAACTGAGATTAATAAATTATACAACCCCATATCGCTTACAAAATACATAATCAAGGCACTTCAAACTTATTACAATATATATTTTTGCTCACATCGATATGTATGTTCCGAAATTTTTCCACCACGCGTCCAAAACTGGTGGTCACAAACCAGTGCTGTTAAAGTTGGTTCGAGTAATTTCGTAGCTGAGCGCGACAAAGGCTAATCTGCTGCGAACAAGTCCAGTATAATTTGGCCAATTTCACGATTTCAAAGACTAATAACAAGTTATTCAAATGCATCTGATAGCGCTTGAAAACTCACTTTATTTTGAAGTTTTTGCACAAATTCGTTATACTCTTCGTCGCGGAGTCGCATCGAGTCTAGACTGGAGCCATGTTCGTCACACTTATCGACTGCTCCACCAACAGAACGTTTTTCGCTGCAAATTACAAAACTACTGAAACCCTTATTAGTAATTAAGAACCACTCAGCACAGAGCATTTACAAATGCTTTTGCTTATCCTGACGTAAAACACAAATTGCGAATGAAAACTGGCGTTTAATCAACTTTGGCATTTAGTCAGGTTTCATTATGGTTTTTCACCATATAACCTGTTTTATCGCATAATATTATGATCTGGTAATTATTCAGTAATAATATATTAAGCAGAACAAACAACTCTGAGCTTGTTTATAAGAAATTATGAAAATGAGACATCATTCTTACCGTTTTTGATAGTCATAGATGACCATAGTTGCTTCAAAATATTTATGCTCAAGCTCTTTGTATTGCCGCCTAGTCTCTTCAACCATCGCTTGGTATCGCTGGGCCTCGCGTTTGGTTTCATTAAGCACATTCTCAAGCGTTGCAATCTTTTGGCGAACCTATTAAAATACAAAAAACGACTGAAAATCATTACTAGAACGTAAAAACTTTTCTCGGTCAATTTTTTGGACCGTTACAGAAAATAGAACAAAATTTTTCAAACAAAAGCTTCGAATGCGTTTTCGGAGGTTTTAGCTTTAGAAAAACTGGTATCTGCCAGTGTGCTTTGCTAACTAATAATATCAAACTAAAAACCACTCAAATTTTTATTTTTCCTTTAAAAATCAACAAATACGATAGATATTTGTTAATTGTAAACGGTGGATATAAAAAGTAAAAGTCTCCGAGTTTTAGAACCGAGAGCCGGACCAGATAAATACCGAGGCTTGCCCACACCGCCAACCAGGGGTGACTACTTACCTCGGGTTTTTGAGAAACAATAAATTCCAAACTGCTATCAAGCAATAACCGATTGTCCGTTGTGGTAGCAGTTAGTACTTCGTTCGTGTAAGTACTCTGTAGCGGTATCGCTGAAAAAACCATTTGACGATATATTTGAACAAAGGCCCGGAAAAGGCTTAGTACCTTGATCATATTGCACTGCCATTTTTGTTTGCGTTTTAGTGAAGACTAGAACTTGCCAGAAGAAGCCGTTGATTCGTGAAGACGAGCGTATCGATTCTGTAGTTACGCTCTGTACAAACTGACGTTGAGCCACGATCGAAATAGTTTGAAGCCATCTGATTGTCAGGACCTATACTACCACCTTCAGTATCTAATCGGAACGCCTAAAACACAACAAACGGGTAAATGATTTTGGACGCAGCACTTAGTCCAATTGGCGTAGCATAGTTGCAGTCAGGCAGCCTAAAAATTATAACATACAAAACCGGGTAAACATGGAAACAAAATGAGTTCGCGCAGTTAACAGTTTCAACAATTGGGATCTAATTAAGGCTCTGCTTTTGATGCGCTAGCTCATTTCATTATTTCTCTCAAAAAATCGCTGAAAATTAACCCTTTAAAGCACATAACTTCAGTCATAGACATAATTAAGTCGCAGAAACCGCGACTGCGTCCACTGCCGGTTGTACCCGTTGCGTAACCGCGTCTGAGTTTTTTGAGTGTCGCGATTTTAATTACGGCCATAATCGCGGTTATAACTGCGGTCGCAGTCGCAGCTACCGTTGTAACCGCCGGTCGCAGTCGCGGTTCTAACCACGGTCGCAGTCGTAGTTTTAACCGCGGTCGCAGTCGCGGTTTTAACCAGGTTGGCAAGACGCGGTTTTAGCCGCGAAACTGTGTGCGCCACCGCGATCATAGCCGCGGTTTCTGTGTCCACGTGAATTGCGGTTGCGAGCAGACGCGGATCGCGTCTGCGAGCAATCGCGAGTCAAACAGCGTTTATGTCGCGATCGCGGTTGCAATTAATTCTGTCCGTGACTGTACACACATATTCGTTGCTTCAAAGTTGGGTTCAGTAATTAACAGACTATGTAACAAGGTAAGGCGAGCAAATAACCATTGTGCATGCAGGACCAAAAAAAGTAAAAATAACGTAACCATACAAATGAGTTAAAAACTCATGCACCCGTCTGAATGTATCCATTAGTGTCCAGGTCTGTTGTTGAATATGGTAACACAGAAGGTAATTATCTTGGTTAGGTTTTAAAAATTGCAGACTTAAATGGTGAAACGTGTGGAATGAACGAAACACTAGCCGGTGGTTAAGAATCTGGATGTGCAACGAATCTATGTTCCCACGTAACTGCCCCATTTTAAGTTCATTTTTGTAGTATACAGTCTACGGATGATTTTGAAAGATAACGAAACAGTCCGTAGAAGCCTAACTAGCTGTAAGTGAGAAGTAAAGCACTCAAAACATATTGTGTGCGCATGATTCAATAAATTACATGTTGATGTTTGTTTTAATTTAACACTTGATTGTGCGCACGTTTCAACTGGAAACGAATAATATAGCAGAAATGAAATTATCCTCTAAAGGGCGAAACTCATTTGCCCCACCTCACTTTTCAGATGTTGGGTTGCACTCTTTCATGGGACTCTGGAGTTCCAAATTGGAAGAGTGAACAGAAATACATAAATGAGCTCTACTTCAAGAAATAGCAAACAAAATAGTATGTATGCGTCTAATGTGTCTACAGAAACTGACGTTTGCATAAAATCACGCGTAATACCTTACCCACGAGGGTTCGCTCAATTATGCTATTTAAGTAACGTAATGACTTCTTAATTCACGTCAGAATAATCGAAATTAATTTGTTAGCTAAAGAAAGGCTAAACAGTTCATTAATTAAATACCACAAATATTTTTAACTTAGCGACAGCAGTCGCCTCTGACCGAGGACAAAAGATCCGGTCCCCGACATGATTTTGTTCTCGTAGACACACTGGGTGGTCTCTGCGACACTGTACAAACCTTTGGCTGCTCACCACCGTTTGCGGCGGTATTGCTTGCCGTGCTTGTAGAACCTGCACGACTTCTTGATTCCGACGGAGTTTCCGGGTCGACAATTTGCTCATCTTCATCCATCATCATTATCATTTCGACATTAGATGCCGCACTTTTATTAGCAGCATAACTTGTGCTAGCGCCACTTTTCTCTCTTAGGAGCGTTAGATGACACACGCTAAAAATTAAGAGCAAACAATTTAATGAACTACTACAACTAAGTATAATATGAGTAATATGAAAATACTGACAAGACAACCCAAATGTGCAATATGCAAAAAATAAAACACAAAAGCTGTGCGAGTGGTTCAACAATCAAAGACTGTCCGTTGCTTCGCCATTCTTGGTTTGCTGAACCCTACATCCATTATCTTATTAGTCTTTTTCACACGTGAATATTTACGAACTATTTCCCTTGGCATCTAATTTCAAGCTAACATTCTAACGCAACCATCACTATTTAACTAAGAACATGACACTCGTGCCAATTGGGGCTTGCATCTTTACGAGATTTCCCTCTACGCATTCGCGTACATCAGGGTGCAACCGGAATTCCGGTTACGCATCGTGGCACATTCCGGTTCCGGGTAAGATTTTACCGAAATTTATGATTTCGTATTAAAGTTTGTTATGTGGAAATTAAAGAATATTTTACTTAACAGGACGAGATTTTATTCGTTTAGTATATGAACCTTGACTATGGCCGAAAATAAATAAACCACCGAAGGTAGATTTCGCTTCCGTGGATTATGAAAGTTTATCGCAGTATATGAACCTTGACAATGGCCGAAAATAAACCATCGAAGGTCGATTTTGCTTCCGTGGATTATGAAAGTCTGCCTCGATCACCTGCCTGTGATCATCTCCCTTGCTCAAGATTCTGGCTTCGTATGGTCAGAACGTAAAACCTACCTGAAACTCAACAAGGCCGATTGGGGATGGTTTCTGTGCGGAAACAGAAGAGAAGTTCAGTGCCCTGAGCCCCCCGACCTCGCCTGCTAAAAGCAGAAAAGAAATTCAGAAGAATTGTCAACAAGGCTTCGGGTCACCATATTCCTACGGGTAGAATACCTAAGATCAAGCCGAACTACCGACAAGAAGCAGCCGCTCTAGCCAAAGAAGAGGGACAGCCTCAGAGAACGGGATCCTGAATCTTTAAAGCGAACTCCTTCGAG
The DNA here is from genome assembly GCA_030248215.1 of Enoplolaimus lenunculus. Taxonomy (NCBI): domain Eukaryota; kingdom Metazoa; phylum Nematoda; class Enoplea; order Enoplida; family Thoracostomopsidae; genus Enoplolaimus; species Enoplolaimus lenunculus. The sequence continues at coordinate 36,393 of JASANG010000891.1, forward strand.
CTGACAATCGAAATTCTGAGGCATCGTTAAAAAGTTACAAGCAAACGAAGTGGCGTGAACACCTAAGCACATATGACTGCCACACATCAACCAACAAGTTGTGGGAAACAATTAAATCGCTGATAAGAGGAGCCGACTCCACCACCGGCAAGCAAGCAATCGTGTTCAATGGCAAAAGTGTAAATTGTTCCAAAACAGATCGCAATGCTCTTCAACAAGCAGTTCACTCAAGTACGGGAACACAAGTCTTCAAGGTCCGACCGTACCCTCATCAGAGAAGTGAAACGCATGCCGCTGGAAAAAGACGCACCAACGTTCAACGCAGCCCAAAACCGCAGCGCCAATTGGGTTGGCCAAAGCCTCAAAAGCCATCGGTCCTGATTGGATATCAACAGTCTCTGCCCCGCATGGTATCAACTACCTGACGTGCATTTTCAACCTGTCGCTTCAAAGGTGTGCAAATCAATGCATATGGAAGATGTCCACAATCCTTCCGCCGCTTAAGCCTGGCAAGGACCCGTCGTCATCAAAGTCATACCGGCCAGTGTCGTTATTATGCCCGTCAATCAAAATACTGGAACGATGGCTCCTTCCATTGCTAGTTCAACATCTGCCATCAGATCCCAAACAGCACGGCTTCAAAAAGCTGCACTCAACTGCATCTGCATTAATGGAACTCAACCACAGCATCAGCCATGGCTTCAATCAACGCGCTCCCCCCAGATCGCACAGTGGTTCTTCAACTCGATCTATCCAAAGCCTTTGACATGGTGGACCATGAAACCCTCATAGGGGATCTCTGTGGCTCGAACCATGTCCAGAGCCATCGTCCGTTGGTTCAGCAACTACCTACGTGGCCGTCAGTCTCGAGTCAACTTCCGCAACATCCTGTCAAAAGCTAACAACGTCCACACGGGGGTTCCACAAGGCGCCGTTACGTC
>JASANG010002251.1:0-37293 GCA_030248215.1 Enoplolaimus lenunculus
GTAAAAACTTCTGCCAACTGTGCACAAAACCATTTGATGGCATACATAAATGTAGCAAAGCTTGTCCACTGTGCCACCGAAGTACATGCAAAAATAAGTCTCTAGAATCTGCGGCGTTATCTTGTATAACATGTGGAATGGTACTAATATCAGATCAGTGTCCGCGCAATCACATGACTAGTGACTGCAGTAAATATACAAAGTGTAGTCAATACAACAAAACGATTTTGAAACAGAAAGCTCATCACTGCAAGCAATATTACTGTTCGACGTGTCGAACATGGGGTCACCCAGCGAGTCATAAATGCTACATGCAGGTGGTAAAGTTAGCTAAACGAAATGACAATGTCTACATTTATTTTGACATTGAGTCAATGGCTGATGAAGTAACTGGGAAGCATACGCCAAACTTAGTTGTTGTTAAAGAGGAAAACCAAAAAGAAACTATCTTTAAAGGAGAACAGTGCATCGGTAATTTCATGGCTTATCTGATATCGAAAAGCGAGGCTTTACCTCATCATGAGTTAATCGTCATTGCTCATTATTTGTCAGGATATGACTCATATTTTGTACTAAATTGGTTATACAAAGAAGGGATCTTACCAAAAAATGTTATCATTAAAGGGACTAAGTTTGTGCTGCTTGCAATTGGTAAGAATATAAAATTTTTAGATAGTTATAACTTTTTAGCTTGTTCTCTTCGAAGTCTCTCAAAGAGTTTCAATTTTTCGACTCAACTTTGCAAAGGTTGGTTTCCACACGCACTAAACACAAAACAAATGCAAAACTATAAAGGTAAATTTCCTGATAAAAATTTTTTTGAACCAGGTAGGTTGGATGCAGATGCCCGGCAACAATTTGAGCACTGGTGGGAAAACGAGAATAAGAGGTTCCATGGTAAGCTTTATAGCTTACAGGAGTCATTAGAGGCGTACTGTGTTGACGATGTTTTGGTGTTGGAGACAGCGTGCAAAAAGTTTAGAGAAATGTTTTTCGAAACGAGTGAAATTGAAGTATTTGCAAACAGCTGTACAATAGCATCAGCTGTATCACTTGTGTTTCGTAAAAATTACTTGAAAGAAAACACACTAGCTGTAATAGAATCAGTCAATCCTGATAAAGTGCAGAAGCACTCAAAACAATGTGAACAATGGTTAGCGTACGTTTATCATAACGAAAGAATCGAGTTGCAATCAGCAAAGCGTGGAGGCGAAAAAAATTGGTAAATATTTTGTTGAGGGTTTTTGCGAAGCCAACAATACAGTTTACGAATTCTTAGGATGCTATATACATGGGTGCGATAAATGTTACGACGGTAATTTGTACAACACATTCTTGCACAAACGGATGAATGTTATACGACAAATAACGATGGAACGACTCAATTATATTGAAAGTGTAGGGTTTAACGTAACAATAATATGGTCACACGAATGAGAAGACATGGTTCAAAGAAATTCAACTATAACTGCATTTCTGCAAACTCAAGATATCGGTAGAGAAGTAATAGATGTTCGATCTGCTCTGCGTGGGGGTAGAGTGACTACAATGATGGCTGCATACAAGGTTAAAGGTGACGAAAAAATTTTCTACAAAGATGTGAATTCATTGTATCCATATATTTTAAAAACAAAAGAAATGCCGATTAAGTTTCCTAAAATCATAACTGAAAATTTCGAGCCCATTGAAAATTATTTTGGATTGATACACTGCAAAATATTACCCCCAAACACTGCACTATTTGGTGTGCTTCCATACTCTGACAATCCAGGCAAGCTGATATTTCCTTTGTGTCATCAGTGCGCTATGGATACCATCAACCAACCATGCTTTTACGAAGATGACAAGCGATGTCTAAAAGGTGTTTGGACCCACTACGAGTTAAATTTTTCATTAAAGCGCGGATATAAACTAATAGATCTTTATGAAGTGTGGCATTTTGAGGAACATTCGTCAGAAGTGTTCAAAGGGTATATTAATAATTATTTAAAGTTGAAAACCGAGGCATCTGGATTTCCATCGAGCTGTACATCAAACAAGGAGAAGGATAGTTACATATTGAAATGGCAGAAAGTTGAAGGAATCACACTCGATCAAAACAACATGAAGAAAAATCCAGGGATCCGTTCCATCTCTAAACTCGCTCTCAATAGTTTATGGGGAAAATTTGGCCAAAACATGAATTATGGAAAGTCGAAATACGTCAGCAGTTACGAAGATCTTGTTAAATTTTTGGCAAACCCTAAATATCAAATTTACGACGTATGCATGGCTGGACAATCCATGATACTGATAAACTACAAATTAAAGAGAGAAACCGAAGTTCCTGCCCCGTTTTCAAATCTGCCAATCGCATACTTCACGACGTCGCATGCCAGACTTCACCTGTTATCGTTGATGGAAAAGGTATGAATAATATTTACATTTAAACATATTCATTATTTTAATACGTAGTTGGATATTATGTAGGCTGCAACGTGATAAATTATTTTCAGGTTGGGAATAACCTGCTGTACTGTGACACCGACAGTCTTGTGTACGTTAGCCAAACAGGCGGTTCTGAACTGCCTGAATCAATATATCTTGGCGATCTCAAGAATGAACTTGAGGGCAACTTTAGCCCACAAGCATACATTTCCGAATTTTACTGCACGGGTGCCAAAAGCTACTGTTACAAAGTAGTCGATGGAAGTCAAGAAACCAGCGCGTTCAAAATAAATTGATTTGTACTCAATTGTCAAAATCGTGCAGTCGTAACTGAAGACGCATTCAAAAGTCTCATTGGAAGTTCCACAAATGAGCTTTTCCTCAGCAGCTTCACAATTCGTCGAGTTAAAGGCAGTGCAGAAGTTTTCAGCACAACCACTTCGAAGAAACTTAAATTCACCCTTAACAAGCGCTTGCTATGCAAAGATTTTACCACCCGATGCATCGGTGACAAGCGTGTACCGACTGACAAGCTTATCGACTTCAGCATTTAATGGTATTGGACCTACCAGAGACGCATGCAAATTGATATAACCCCCCCCCCAGAATCAACAATTTAATGCAAGCAAGTATTTGCTGTGGTTATAACTACTTGTATATACTACTATATGTAAATACTACATGGCATTTGCATTTGCTCTTTCTTCTGAGATATGCTCTTTTAATACTGCAGCTTTAACAAGTTGGAACGCACTGTAGCCCAAGCCCAAGTATCAACAGAATATATTCTCTAATTGCAATACTCTATGTAACTGTAAATCATTCAAAAAATTTTGTGATTAGTATAAAAGATTGAGGTAATTAATTCCAACTACGTGAAAATTGCTAGATTATAAACAAAATCATACCTTTTTTGTTAAACTGTTCCACCAGCCATCTATACGGCACTGATTCACCACTGTCTACTTTTGCCACATCTGACAAACACTGATTTTCGCTCAACAAATTCGGCACGCTTTGACCACTGCTGACCGACACATTTTGACCACCGCTGACCGACGACACATTTTGATCACCGCTGACCGACGACACATTTTGACCATCGCTGACCGACACATTTTGACCACCGAACACCGACACATTTTGACCACCGCTGACCGACGACACATTTAGACCACCACTGAGCGACGCTGCTGTTGCATCATTAATTCCACTCTGACGGGTTATAATAATTGCATAAATGGATGCAAAAGACGAATCAAATCAAATGAAGTTTTCTCTGGTTAGTCAATTTTAGCCAACGTGTATAGCTAAAAATAATCGAATTACAACATTTATCGTGGCTGTATTCATTATAATTTGAACCGTGCACAAAAAATTTATTGCATATGTTAGGAAATACATATTTAAGTAATATCTTTACTTTGATAAACAATTTCAATGTCGTCATCGTCAGCAACACTCGCTCCGCATTTTGATTCACAATTGTAATCCGTTACTACTGCTGCCATTTCGTTCATCATTGTTGATTCCAATTGCTCGCAACCTAACAACACCGACACATCATCAACATCACATTCGCTGCCATCCACTGTTTAAAAATTAAACCAAAAACAATTTAAGATCAGTCAACTAATTAACCTTTCTCACAACATCTTAGAACTTGTCACTAAAATCTTACGATTCGGTAACATTCTTACTTTCATTGACAATTTCAACGTCATTATCGTTAAAAATGACTGCTTTTGGTTCAACATCGTAATCCGTAATCATTGCAACCACATCGCTTTGGTTTGTCGCTGCCGATACCAAGTGTGGCCCACTTGTCAAGACTGACACATCATCAACGCCATCACATTTGAATGTATAAACTGAAAAGATTATTCGAATATATAGTACAATAGCAATATATTATTTTTTGATAGTATTCAGTTGAAATTCGATGCATGATTGAATAAAATCACACCTGCCGAAAACATCAAGCATTGCTATTTTTATATGCAGATCAGAAAACTAAAAATCATCAACCACTTTAGCTTTCTAGCCTCTAATTTTAATTAGTTTGAAAATGTTATATTTTTACTTTCACACAGAATTTGGACATCCTTATCGTCAACAGCTCCAGCGTTTTGATCATCATTGACATTAGCACAACCATTAACATCAAATTTGTGTTCATTGTGAAACTTGATACTTTGATCTACGCTTGACTTCAGTTGTTGTCTCGCAAAGTCATTATCACCATTTACGTCTGCAATACCACATGCAGGATTATACTGCTGCTCAAAAACGCCAACAGATTGTTGTTGTGGTTGGTCAGCTTGTTGATACTGTTCGTTACCGAAACTGTGTTGACGATCAACGTTGTTAACGGTAAACATTCCACTGTTTTAGGTACCAGTCTGAAGTGTAGCGTAACCATCGGAGAGTCCAATATCGCTCGACAAGGCAACATCTGAATTGTAGCCAATGCCGTTGTCATATTCAGGCAACGCAACATCACAAACATCACAAGCATTTGTCAAATCACCAACGTTAACATCGGCACTATCATTGTCAAAATTAAAATCACCATCATCAACGATGCCATCATCTGCATCGCCATCATCAATATTGTCATCATCTGCATCGTCATTACCAACGATGTCATCATCTGCATCGCCATCGTCAACACTGCCAGCAACGTTATCAACTGCATCATTGCAGATAACTTCGCCAGCAACATCGGTGTTGTCGACGTTAACTGGCGACAATGTGGCGTTGAGCGGTTGCTAAAATTTTTTACAATGTCCGTGCATAGCTGCTAAAAAATAGAAAGTCAAATAACAAAGAATTAAATAACCTGAAAAAATCAGTGATCATATGCTACTAACTGTCTTACAGTGCTTAGTTGAATTAAACTTATTGATCCCCAAAACTTGTTATTTTCTTCATCAGGATATATAATAGTTCTAACTTTCTCTTTCGTATCTGAACATAACATCAGTCACTTTGTCATAACCATCATGCACTAACTCGAATGGTGTAAACCTGACACAAATAAAAAAGAATAAGGTATGTTTAAGTGCAAAATTGAAAACGAACACAGACTACAACATTCAAATTTATTTGAACGAAATTGTCTCATGGATCAGCGAAACCAATAACTATGGTTTGGAATGCTGCGTTTACTTTTAGTCGTAAACACAAATGATTAACATGCTTTAAAAGTGTTACACTTACGGTGCAATTTTAATAAAAAACACTTTATCGTGTGCTGCGCAAAAAACGTCCATTGTTCCATTTGATAAAATCAAGTGACAACTCGCGTTGCTTTGTAACAACATGGTGTTCATAAATATCGCAGCTGATGTTCCAATTTCAGTAACACGATCCGGTCTGTAAACAATTATCGCACGACGAAGTAGTTGCTCAAAAACCACTGCATCAAATTCTTGTTCTCCCTGAAAAAACTACACCATCGATTCAATTTCAACTTTTGTACAATCACTTCAATCAAACAAACATACATGCTAACCGAATGCATGTAATGATATTTGAATGCCTGGTTGGATAAGAACTGTGTTTGTTCATGGACTTAATTTGAACACAATACTATCAACTGTGCTATTCAATAATTAATGAAGCAAACCAATTGCCACATCGGGACAGGCTAAGTCAACTTTAGACCGTATGCCTCCTTAGAGGAATCGCGATTTCACAATCTGTGTAAAGATAATTTCATTTTGCGTTGATATAATACCGGGACGTAAGCAAAAATATTTCAACTTACACTATGCGGAAGTATTAACATAACATCAACATCATTCACATCTGAATAATTTCGACCAATTTCACAGTCAATTTCTAATGCGCAAAAATCGTCTAAAAATATCATTTTAATACTTAAGACTTTGATTATTTACAATGTAACAAATTTCAGCGATAAAAAATCATTGAAAATAAAATAGAATTTTTGAAAATACAAAAATTTGATACTCTACCCGAAAAAATTGCTACTTTACTTTAACGAGACCATTCTATTGTAAATTAACAGAATAAACTTGGAATTGAAATAAGTAGACAAAGTTAAATTTCATTCTTTAAAACTTGAAACGATGCGAGTCCTAGTTGAATGTTTCAATATTGTCAAACTGCCTACTCGATTACTGATTCCTCTATAATGCCAATATACTTACATTTTTTCGCAACCAAATCATATTTTGATAACATTTCAGACGTCACAACAGCCGCTTGATCCAAACCATTATTCAGACGCTGAAATATTGGCACCGACCGCCGGCGACCACCTGCCAACACTATATACTGAACTTATAACTTTATAAGCAGGATCATAAACGCACTATAATAAACAAAATCTCTATGCTGTAAGCTATTGGGAAAAACATTTAAAAATGAGACCTAATAAAATTCAAGTAATCGCGCTGAAGCGTAGGTCTGTCTTGCTTTTAAGGACATACCAGTAACATAAGCATAATCCCAAGTGTTAAACTCGGCCGCAAGGATAATCAAAAATTATGCCTAAGCCTACTCTATTACACACAGTGGAGAAAATGGGATGGCTTCTAAAAGTAACTATTAAAAGATTTATAAACCTCTGTTACTGTCACGCACAGCGGACCTATGTTACTTTTAGACTTCCCGTTTAGCCGTGGGCCTGTAAAAGAGTAGGCTTAGATTCTAGACATTTTTGCTTAGGCTTAGGAGTACACTTTTGCAACACTTAGGCTTATGAACACTCTTAATCTACTGTTACGGCCCTAAAAGTAGCATTGGCCCACAGCGATAACATAAACCAAAAATAAAAACTTAAATGAAAAAAACTGAATTGATCAAACTATTTTCAAAACTTAATTTGCACAACTTTATATATGCGCATCATCTATTGACATAAATTATTAGGTCAACATCGTACCAAAACAATTCAAGGAATTAGGCAAGATATCAAAAATTACTTGTTATCTCTGTAATTCTGGGAAGAATTGTTTTATTTTCGAAATAATCGGGTTAATTCCTGCTAATAATAGCGATTATACAAAAATTAGTTTCAAAAATAATTTTGTTTTGGCAGTAATCCGATTATATATAAACGTCAAAATTTTCTAAAACTTTAGCCCTTACAAGGGTAAGCGATCATGCCACTAACTATAAAGTCAACACTAGTGTTATTGTAAGTGACAAACAAAAAGCACGAGATCTTAGATTAGTACAATTAAAAGTTAAATATTTAAAAATAAAATTCGGCTGGACGCCACTTTATCAGTAACAAAAACGCTTGTGCCCGCCAATTTTTGGCTAAAGTCAAAGTGAAACATTTGTCTAAGATCAAAGTGTAGTATCTGTTCTTATCAGGTTAATATCTGGGAGCACAAATATAATGCAAACACACTGTTTGCTATTTACTAAAGGGAAAAACAGAAACCGAGAATTGAACAAGGAATTCAGTTCGAACGGTACAAATTCTCGTACAATTTAGGGCAACAGTATCTCTTGAAATTTTGCGTAAATATAACGACAGCGTCCCCTCTACCCGTGTATATGCACACCTGAGCGGCTGTGTACATTATATTAACTGTTAACCAGTTTTTGAAACAGCCATTAGAGTTTACAAATGCAATCAACTTAAAGCAATAATTAACACGGGCCGCTCTAGCCACACCTAGGAAGCTCATGTTACTCCATCATAAATACTCAAACTTGGTTCAATTTTACTCAAGCAAGTGTACAACCTTTTACTATTTATACATTTAAAAATTCAATAACCTTTATTAATATTAACGGCGCGTGGAAACTATGAACCCACCCACTAAGCATACACCTAAAGCTTAAAGTAAGTGCATGCCTAAACATAAGCCTATGCGTGGGCCAATAAAGGTGTACCCACTAAGCATACACCTAAACTTTAAACTAGGTGCATGCATAAACATAAACCAAAGCGTGTGGGACTATAAGGGTCTACCCACTAAGCATGCACCTAAACCTTAGAGTTAAGTGCATGCCTAAACATAAACTTAAGCGTGTGGGACTATAAGGGCCTACCCACTAAGCATGCACCTAAACTTTAAAGTAAGTGCATGCCTAAACATATATTTAAACCTAAGCGTGTGGGACTAGTATTTCACCTATTACTCCGTCCTTTAATAATGCCCAAACTTTTATCAGCACTTTACGCTTTACACGCCAGCAATGCATATTTGCATAACAATAGCTCAGCACAATGTATGCAGTTTGTGCGTGGGCGTCGTGTATTATCAGTTCAGTGCGAACTATAAACAAGAATCAAAGCGGTACGCGAAAAGATTCGGAAAAGGGTTGGTGGTAGACTGTTTTGATCCTTGTCGGGGCATATGAGGGTCTTGACTATTTTCACGGGAGATAAACTTATGTTTTAGCTTATTTTTTATCTAAACTTACGATTAAGACTGTAATATCTCTATACTGCTCAGCTTCTCCCTGTTATTTGTTACAGCAAGGAAACCGTAAGAAATTAACTCCGTGATTCGAATAGTTTATTAGGGAATCACGGCGTTAATTTCTGCAAAATTAAAAAATTTGTTACCCCCTAGCTTCTCCCCGTTATTTACAGCAAGGAAACCCTAAGAAATTAACTCCGTGATTCAAATAGTTTATTAGGAAATCACGGCGTTAATTTCTGTAAAATTAGAAAATTTTTTACCCCTCTTGACTACTAATAATAAATCAAAGCATTCTTTTTCTTTAACCAAAGCCGTTCTGAAACAAAATAAAACATCATGAATGATATAATAAAGATATTCATATCATCCGCTGTAGGGACCCGGTGTATTTGGTGTCAATCTACTAATCAGTTAATTTTTAGAATTGAAAATTACCATGTGTTCATTTTATTAACATCAAAAAACCTTAGTTGGGACACCAAATACACCGGGTCCCACGGCGGGGTTATTACTACTGGCAGAGCTCGCCGCAATCTTTGCAGAACGACGCGGCAAAAATTGGCAAAGCTAAAAATTTTGATTCCGGCCTGAACAGGTACACTGTAAAAAATGGTGAGTCAAATTGACTTTCTCCGCAAATAGGCTCTGCAGCACTATACAAACTGAGTCAAATTTGACTCACTAAAGTCGCGCGTTTGACTCTGGCGGAGTCGAATTTGACCCAGTTTGTGTAGTCTTGTAGAAACTACTTCGGAGAGAGTCAATTTGGCTCACCATTTTTTTGCAGTGTACCAACCAGTATGCCGTCAATGAGCTGTTTCAGAAATGGACAACCGACCATTATCAAACGTCGTGAAGGTGCAACGGGCAAACTTGGCCAGCGGAAGCGTTTATCAAATTTTGATATTGCTAAAATAAACAAACTCTACAATTGTCCACAAATAACCAGTACAACGAATAAGGCTGCGAAAGAGAGTGCTTCAAGCACCACAGAGCCAAAACAGTGCGAAGACATAAGTGTAGACATGTGTAACAAACTCAACAAGTTTTGCAACAAATATTGGAAAGTGAAAGCATTTTGCAAAAAATCATGTGGCAGATGCACTTAAGCACTTTTCTTGAGCAGACTGCCATAGTTGTATGTTGTATTCAAATATATTAGTGAAAATTGAATTTGTACCTGCTATTTAATCGCAAAATTCATTCTTGACATCAGCTAAGAGAATTGAAGTTGCGTAATGGTAACAGGAATCGTTTCAAAAATGATTATGTTCCTTCACACGTAATAGTTGTAGCACAGCTGTGCGTTCTTCCGAGATATGAACGCACGCTGCTGCGATGCGTCAAATGTGCGAAATCAGCAAAACGAAGGGAGGCGAGTGCGTGTACGAGAACATCGGTTTCTTGCTTTGCAAGTGAATAAAGAGCGAGTGCACGCATATGTGTGGAACGATTGCGATAGCACGAATTCTGCACGTGTTTTTGAGTCACGTGCCCAGCAAGACAGCGATGTCCGAGTGCACCGCACGCTTGAAGTTAGCTTAGCAGCGCGCGTTTGTATATCGGAAAGACAATAAGCCGTGCTACAACTGACTTGTATCACGGTCCCAGAACGACCAATCTTTGGTTTCTTGAATAAACTAACTAGCATGGCGCCGCAGCAAGGGGACGGGGTTGCTCAGATCTCCTAGAAAATTTTCGTCACCCCTAGAAAAATTTAACACCCACTTGTAAGACTAGAGGACTCCCGACACACCACTTCTAAAATGGCTTTATATGCACCCCTCTGTTGCATACCAGGCCTGCGGATCAAGTCTAGTTTTCCATCCTTTAACTATGGGGAAACTTTGATTGTTACCTTCAAGGGGAATATCGCTTGATACTACTCGAGAAAATTTAGTATTTTTTGGAGTTTTTATAGCGATCTCTGCCAACATGTATGCTCATACCCATTTCATTGCTTCAAGAAATTTAAATTTCAGCTTGGCCCCATTGCACAGCATGACTGTTGAAGTCAGGTTATGGTGCTCAGTTTTCTTTTACTGGGAATGTTTGGTGAATTCAAAGTAGCATATGTATTGGACACACTACAAACAGCGCCGTATAAAAAGATAAAGAATTTCGTAGCTTAGGCGAGGTTGATATAATTTTTCAACCATCGCGTCATGAGAATTTTAGTTAGTAGGTAAAGTTTAGGGATATGGTCACAGATGGGATTTCAGAATTTTGTTATGTTTTCGAAGGCTTTATTTTGGAATTTCGAGGTACTGTAGTGACCCGAATAAGAGTTGGTTCCCCATTTTGAGTCCCTATCAATAGGAGTCTGTATCTCTAATAAGAGTTCGTAAGCGGATAGCGTCCCTAAATTTAAATTAGAGTCCTTAAATTTCAATTGTCCCTAATAGTAGTGCAAAAGTAACTCCAGGTCCAAATAAAGTTGAGATCGAAACTTTTGAAACTACATTCGTAAGAATAACCTTGCATCATCGCTCAAGCTTTGGAAACAAGACAAATAAACGTTAAATTCAACGGATAATTGCAGTACCGGATATATACCAGTAAACGAAGGGTGGCGGAGCGTAGAATAAAAATAAATAACAGTTCGTAACCGAATAACAGCGGGGTACACTCTGTAGAGGCCAAATAAACATCAGTCCCCCTCTTATTCGGGTCACTACAGTATGGCCAAAGGTGGGATTTCGGGTTATCATCGAATGTGGGGCTTTGGGATTTCGGTACACGGTTGAAGGTAAAGAATTTAAAATGTAGGGATATTGTTACAGACCGAATTTTGGATTTTTCTATATTATCGCACGTGGGTTGTTTGGACTTTGAGACATCGTTGAAAGCTAGTGAATCAGCTTTTCGACGTTATATGATGTATTCTATACCTTAGACTATAACCCAATGCGAAATTCAAGTCTGCGAGGGACTACCCCGTCAGTGAGTTAGTTGAAACAAGCGGGGCCAAGTCTGTAAAATTCGGAAAACTTCCCTTTATGGTAATGCTTTTTATGCTTTACAAAACACATCAGAAATGATATGTACTTACAATATAAAAATTAAGTAACGGATTCAATAACAATGTTTTGTGTTCTTGTGCAAGTTCGTTTGGCCCATGTAAAGAACAGGGGTGGAATGTTTGTTGTGTGGGACTTCAAAAAGGTATGTAGTTACCCGAATAGAAGGGGGACTGATATTTATTTGGCGTCTACAGAGTGCACCCCCTTGTTATTTGGTTACGAACTGTTATTTATTTTTAACCCACGCTCCGCCGCCGTTGGTTACTGATATATCCGGTACTGCAATTATTCGTTAAACTAGGTAAAAGTGCCCCTAGAAGGGACAGATTGTGATATGTTTTGCTTGAAGCATGTAAAAGAGTTTAAACAAGGGTTAGTTAGACTATAGATTAGTAGGTAATGCTGATAATATTAGCTCCATGCCTTCTATGAAAATAGTTGTCATCTATATCTTTGACGTCTGTCTTTCAGTGTTAACACGCTTGCGGTCAGTGAAACAAGAAACATATGGGCCCAGCGGACATCATCTATCAGCTTAATTTTAGCGTTTGTTAGGTTTTACAATGTTCAGTTTATAAGTGATCTAATCTAGCATTCTTCATTGGAAGAGGATATTTTTAAGTTTTAAAATATTATGTTTCTAAAACTTGATTAGTAAATATTTCAATATTGCAAGATTACAAATTGTGTCTATTGATTATCGAATAAAAAATGTCACGCATACGTGCTTGACTATTTTAGCTATCTTTACCATGACAATTTGATGATGTGAAGTCGAGAAACTTTTCCAAATTGTGTTCTGTGCCGTGACATATTTAAGCTATTCATCTAGAAAATACAATTCAAACGTTGCTAAATATTTCAAAGAACATGTTCTGCTGGCGCTCAATTGAGACAACTTTTAAAAGCAACTGACTGTTATACGAAAGGCATGTTGAGAGTTGTACTTTAGAACGCCTTGAAAACCCATAGTATCGATTTATAGCTTAACAGATGAAAGTTCGTTGGGCCCATATGTTTCTTGTTTCACTGACCGCAAGCGTGTTAACACTGAAAGACAGCCGTCAAAGATATAGATGACAACTATTTTCATAGAAGTTATGGAGCTAATATTATAAGCATTACCTACTAATCTATGGTCTAACTAACCCTTGTTTAAACTCTTTTACATGCTTCAAGCGAAACATATCACAATCTGTCCCTTCTAGGGGCACTTTTACCTAGTTTCTTTCTTTTACATGGGATACGGTGAGGTTTTATGCTAAGACTACTCCTAAGCGTACGTCTAAGCCTAAACAAAATATAAGTCTAAAGCGTACACTTGCTCCATTGCAATCCACCAAAAAGCAGCCTGTTCTAAGCTGTAAGGCATGGGAGGTTATTACAAAATATTACTCTTAGTTGGCAATTTCAGTAGAACAAAGATCGCAGGGACACGTAATCTATTGCACGGTGTCATTAGCATCACACAATAATATCGACTAGCTATGGTAATTACATATTTGTAATACAATTTTTTCGAAAAATTACAAAAATCAAACTTTTAATAACAACTTAAATGAGACGTTTAGCTGTCCAATTTGTGTATGGTGTCGAAGCGGCTAATAAGGATATGCTATACGTAAGTTACCTCGTTCCAGCTTTGCTTTCCTGCAGAGAACATTCTGCAAAACTTTCAAAAAGCGTGCATTCTCGATGCTTGAAACATATATTATAAACACTAACGTGTTTCAATGATTAAACGTTTATTTGTATTGTGTCAATAGCTTGAGCGATAATACAAGGTTATAGTTAGGAATGTACTTTCAAAGTTTAAGTACGTTTTAAAGTTTTAAACTGAAATTATTTGGTCCTGGAGTCATTTATATTTTTTTTCTATGACTGTTGCAGAATCTGATCCATTTTAAACAAATCACAATAAAAGTAACAAAACGGAATTTGGTGGAAAATATATTCCACTTTTAAGACGTGAGAGCCCCCGGCTAAAGCGTTAGCTTCAATAAAACCGAACTGTTTTTCAGAACGCCTCCCATACGTGACAGTTAGGCTCGAATCATTACATTGAAATTACTTGTCAGATGAAATTGAAAATATTCATGTGAGAAAGGGTTAAATTATCTTTCCTTCCTGGTAGTCTTAAGTGTGGAAAAAAGCACTCGTGTAACAGAATTGAAAATGAACAGCGGTTGTGACACTGCGCTACATAATTTTTAGAAACTGATTGGTGTCAAATATTAAAGTGTGTTGATTGCGAATTGCTTAGTGAATTTCTAAAATGTTGACTTGTACTTGCCTTAAATTTAAGCAATTTCCGATCGCACAGGACTTATCTGACGCTTGTAACACGTAACGAATTGTGCAAAAAGGGAACTTCTTAAAGGTTCAGTACGTTCTGTATCATTAGATTTGGTAATATATTTTGTGTTATTTTTCATTTAAATTAAATAAGCTGTTTATCCTTAGAAACCGCTAAGGTCTTAAAGTAGGCGGTGAACAACAACCTGCTTCTGTTGGGTTACGGGTTGCCGCTGTGGATATAAAATTTTAGCAAACTTTAAAGTTCACAAGTAGCGAGGTGCGAGGCATATGAGCCCTTGCTCAAGTTGGATTCAAAATTGTACTCGGAAATGAAGTATTTTATCCAACACAATTCACAAGTACGTCATGTGCTAGTGTATTATATAAAAAGTTGAAGAAACTTTCGTTTACAAGTAGGCGTTATAGGCAACAAAAAATTTATTATGCAATTTTTTGTACGTTTTTATTTAAAAAATTGTTCAAAGTAACCATGTTGTTTGTAAATTGTAATAAATTGCGAAATATTACGGAAATTTCAGTTTCAGAAAGTATCTTGTATGCGCTTTCTAAACTATACTTGCGGTTGAATAGTAACACAAGAAAATTCATTGTTTCGGGAACCAAATGAGTTTTTTAAAAGGTTGGAATAGAAGACCAACTCAAATGTTAAAATCAATTATTAAACGCCTCTTATTTTGAGAACGATTTTAGAGTGAACAAACTTACAAGTCAAATTTAATCTTTAGCCTGTATTTGTGGTCTTCACGATATTACGCAGGGATCAGTACGGTAGCGTCGCGTTTATAGTCGTCCCCCGAAACAGGTTCAAGAGGGACCAAAAGATTGTGCGAAAATAAATTTTAGTTTGCCAACGCGTAGGGGTTTGTGGGTCGCTTCCGCCTGCATTGCTGTATGGTGTTCCACACCTGCAATTGTGCTATAAAATCTAGCTTTTCTAGGTGTCAGTAACATATATAAGCGGCTGCATATCAGTATTCCGTGTACTGCAATTTTGTTTTCTATAACTTTGAAACACATTGATTCAATGAATATATTCTTAACAAATCAGAATTTTCTTAACCCTATTTTAAGCCAACGCCAATTTCAGTTATGGGTTCGTGCCTGACGGGACAAGCTTTGGCGAAAGTATTTCGCAGGAACAAAAGGTGATGAAAATGTGAACGAGTGTCTCGCGCAGTTTTGTGTCGCCGTCACGCTGTGCCGAGATACAAATAAAACCCTGTCGTTATGCTTCTTTGAAATTTGTTTTAGCCACAAATAGATGTCCTCATAATTGAAAAAGATAATTAATCCTGAAATTTTACATTATAAGCCTTCATATGGGGATTTTTTCGGATTTCACTCAGCCATCAATTGCCCAGAAATGGTTTGATATTAAAAATTTCTTTATGTTTGACCTTTTCATGACCTCCTCTGATAATTCCAAGCCCAAATTTGAATGTTTGAACAACTCTTTTTTAAGGTTCACGGTCTTAATTTGCGAGCTTATATAGCATTCGAAGAAGATTGTGGAGCTGCAATTGATGATCTTAATTTTTGCCCATTCAGACGTACGGTTTACTAGTTATTGTCGAATGAATGACTTGCGCGCTGCCAACCATTTGTAGTATCGCCAAATCAGTTATTTGACCATAACTCGTTTGCCAGACGTCTGACAACAGTAACCGGGTTCCACTTTATATTCGTAAGCTCCCTTGATGGGTATACAGTTCTTGGTTGCTACGCAATTATATATTCAAATCTTCATCATAGAATACTGTAAAATTAAAAGTATTGGTTTCGGTGTATTGGGACGCCCCCAAACTTACCGTTATCGATATCCTGATGTTACCGATAGTGATACCGATTCCGATACATCGGATCAAATCTAATTAGTGAGTAAACGTCATTAGTTCAATTAGATAACGTAAAATATTCCTGGATCAAATTAAGTTTTGTACGGGATTTGGTTTATTGCGCAAAGTGTACATCTAACTATAAAGTAAAATGATCTTAAAGTATTTGAAATGGCTAGCGTTCATTGAAGGTGTATGGTCAAAATTGACGTGAGCTATACTGAGAAAAATATATAATCGTCCAGAACCAAAACCGCGAGGAAACTCTGAAAAGGCCAAATAAACACCCGTTTCCGCCGTCTTATTCGGGTCACTAAACTGCTCGACTTTAATCTCTGTACCGCGTGACTGCTGTCGACACCATAGTTTTAATTTTTAACAGATTTCATTTAAGCGTAAACGAACAAACGACCATTAGCTACACGATTGTACTGTATTTAATTCTATTTCACACACAAACGGTAGTGCTTTATATAAATCTTGCAAGAATGTATGTTTCAACAAAAACAGCAATATTGATTATGTCGTATTTCATGTATCAATCGTACGTTCTTGGTGTAAGTTTTAATTAGTCAGACTTCTCAATTTAAGCGTTAATTTTCATTCGACAAAAACGGTCAAAAAGCCAACAGTAAATGTAGGCTCGATTTCAGGTTCATCCAAACTCAACTGGGCAAGGTTATTGTTACTTTTACGGCACGAAGTCGCCCGTGGTTAGCGGTTTTTGCTTTTACTTAAATTTCGTAGCGAAAAAACACGGTACGTCTATAACAAAGCCAACTTGTAAACTTTTCAATATTGTAAACGTGCAGATAATAGCTTAATACACGGGTTTTAATGTGAACACAGCTTGATTTGCTACCTTCTCATACAGATTTACGCACTATAATGCGATTAGAGTATCGCTCATGCACGTGGTGGATATGCGTTCTGCATTCGTACGTGTTCTCGATGTGGTCTTATCGCGTTCATTAAGCGATTCCCCATGTTGTGGCCATTCTCGGCTCGTTTGCAACAACTTTTAGGCTGCAACGTCGAAAGAAACATTTTTAACACGTAAAGATTTTAACGCTGCGAAAAAGCTTATCGACGAAAACATTAATGGTGATGACGATGATGATGATGATATGGACTACGAGTCGGACACTTTATTCGAAGGAGATATTGATTTAGAAGGAAATACAATCGAAGATTATACTGGTCCTTTAGCGACGGCGGAACAAAATGTATGTGATAAGCTTAAGGATGGACCAGTGCCGTATACTAAGTTAACGCATGAATTGGCTTTCATTCAGATTACAAACGCCAACAAGCATATATGTAGTAGTAGGTTAAAATATCGTAGCTTCGATTCGCATTGATTTCATTGTTTCCTGTGAGTATAAGCTAAGTATGAGTCGGCTCTTAACACTAGAAATATTGCGGATATTTTTAATGAGAACTGACGTTTTTAATGCACCATTTAATTTTAACTGGTGCACGCCGTTTGGAGACGCGTCCATTTCCTAGTACGGTTTACACAAACGTTACAAATGATTTAATTGAAGTTCTCAATTTCCCGCAGCTATTGATTTTTCAACATAGAGCAGTTGCTAATACTAAATGGGGTCTGTCCAATGATTACTAGCGGTATTTAAAACTGAGAAAAAAGGAAATTGAGGAATTGTCCAAATTCGATTTCCTAGTTGTCTTTAAATGTCAGTTAGCCAGTGGGAAATTGACAAATACGTGTAACTTTTACCAATTAAAACCATCCAAGAGATTTGTAATTTTATCAATTGCAGTTCAAATAAAAAGGTTACAATGAAAGGGGACCCCTCTCATTACCCCCTCATATTTGGGTCAATAATGTATGTTTTCTGTACAACCCACCAAAATTAAAAACGAGATTAAAATTGCAGCAAGCAAGCTGTGTAGAGCAACCATACTACTTTACCTTAACACCCAAATGGTCGTTTCAATCAACTAATACAATTCATAAAATGCCTTAATTTTCGACTTGACACCTATTTTTCAAATTTAATTTCCGTTTGTAGCGTTTTTAATGCCGAACGGTAAATGGTTGAGTCAATTTTGCTCATGGCGGGCACATAATAACAAGGACGACACATAATAGGAACAGTGAAACCGACCTCAAACATGAGAGTTGAAGAAAATAAACACGAAAGATCGGCCCATGTAAAGATCAGGGGCGGAACAATTTTATCTGGGATTAGAAGGGTTAGGCTTTGGCTTAGGCTTAGGCTTAGGAATATGCTTATAATACTGTTCCATGTAAAGATCAGGGGCGGAACAATTTTCTGTGGGATTAGAAGGCTTAGGTTTGGCTTAGGTTTAGGATTAGGAATATGCTTATAATACTGTTCCGCCCCTGTTCTTTTCATTGGCCGTTCACGTTGGCGTTCTGTAATGGGTTATAACTTGCTATTTTTTTAATATTTTACCCAGTTTCAGAACAACAGAGCAAAATTGCTACTGGTTTGTTAAATTTTTCAAGCGACCGAAATTTCTTAGCGCTTTAGAAAGACCTTCTAGTTTTGTTTTTATGTTTTCAAGTTCTCAATTATAATACTTATGAATACAGCGATAATAGTAAAACAGTTTCAGAGCTATCTCTTTCGGCCAATGTAAAGAACAGGGGCGGAACAGTATTATAAGCATATTCCTAAGCCTAAGCCTAAGCCAAAGCCAAGCCCAAGCGTAAAAAAGAGCATAGTCCTAAGCCTAAGCCTAATCCAGGCCAAAAATTAGCCTAAACCTTAAGCTTACTCTATTCTAATCTCACAGAAAATCGTTCCGCCCCTGATCTTTACATGGGCCACGTGAACAATGAAACAAATCGAGTCAGAGATAGCTGTACACAGAACATAGCTTTGCAATTGTTAAATATAAATTTAAGTGATAGAAATTCTGTTGATTTAAAGTGTCTAATTAGATGAGTATATTCTGTTTCTTTCGTGGTTGGCTTTTGACGATGGATTTTTTCACTCAACTTTCTCTGCTAGAAACAGTCGCGAAATTGTGTATATTTTCCTTCACTGGTTTACAGATTTCGTTTTATTAAAGATGGGCGATCGTTAGAAATATTAGTTTGAGTCAGATAGTGCGGCGATTGAATTGCCAAGCTTAGTGATTGCTTTTGCATTTATATGCGTTGTTGTATTCTAGTCCGGAAAATATCAAAATGCATTACGAAACAAGTACCGATTGTGGCAAAACTACACCATACCGTACGCAATATCGACCGCGTTTACGCCAAAGGAACGTGCTCAAATTGCAGCTGCAATCGCTGAAATGCGACGGCAAACGTGTTTGCGATTTGTGCCAGCTCGAAAAGTGCATCCGCAATACGTCTTATTTGACGTCGATGAGCGCTGTTTTTCAGGAAGTATACAAAATAGTTTTAACTCGAGTGAATGATCAAACTACTCAACACCATCATTTGTTATTCTGCTCACTAGCGAAAAATTCAGCAGTTTTTTGAGCTTTTCCAAAGGCTTCTGAAAGTTTTAGTTCCGTTGCCATGTAAACCAACAGAAATCAAATTTTTATCATAATATACAAAATACCACACTCTTAAAAATTTCATATTATAATATTATATACTATATTCCGCAAATATGGCAAGTATTACAAATATTGTCATGAACAGCTATTTTTGGCTCACAAAGTAGTTGCAAAATAAGCGTTAGCAACCAAGAGGCTGTAAGGCTAAGCCTGTTCACCATCAAACCGTTTCTAAAACCTATGGCCATCAAATTTTGCTGGGGATGATTAGGTTTTACAAAAAACATGTATTATAAACCTACTAAGGATGGCTTAGTAATAGTAAGTTTCCTTACTGTTTTTAGTCGGCCGGCAAACAAACCGACGCCCAAATCGTATTTCGTTATCAAAACGATGTGCTCAAAAAGGCATTGTTTTGCACGAAATAATGCATCGCCTCGGATTTGTCCACGAACAAAATCGAAGTGACCGCGACAAGTTTGTAAACATTCAATGGCAAAATATTAAAGATGGTAAAGAACGCAATTTTATTAAACGAAATATACGACAAATTCATCATCTTGGAGCGCCGTACGATTACGGAAGCATTCTACATTATCGACACAAAGCGTTTTCGAAGTAAAGTTTTCGGCTTCGTTAGTGGCTTTATTTCATCTCTGGCCAAACTGCACAACTTACATATCAAACCATACAAATTTTTCGCAATCCCCCCTAGTCAGCGTTTGCTTTAATATGGTTGTCTGATCGTTGAATTTGGTGCAAATTTGAGCTCTTCACAACGTCAAGCACAGCATTACCAAAACTAGTTTAAGCTGACTGTCGCTTCTACAGTTTACGTTTAGGTGTTTGTGACACGCAACGGCGCAGGTGTATACAGCAAAGTATAGAGCGACCCTTGGATTTATAAAAATTGGATTTCTTGATCAGTTCCGAAGTATTCGTAATTTGAAAAGAGTATAACCAAGATTTACTAACCACATTCCTGTCGATGCAATAACACATCTGGCACAATGGCTAATCCAGAAATTTCTGATGCAGCACACACACAATGTATACCTGAGACCATGAAAAAAGCTAGCGGACGAACCGAGCAGATGATAAATGTAATTTCAACACCCAAGATAAAAAACGAAATTTTGGTTTTTTTATTCCTGTTGGGAAGAACCCGGCCATGGTGCCCTTGCTTGGAACCGACAGCGACCTTAACCTTCTTCACGTCCATAGCAACGCCTAAATAATTTTTTACTTTTGGAAAAAAGTTCTGAATCCAAAAATCAATATTTATGGTAATTGTGTACACTGCAAAATATGGTGTCACACTGACTTCTGAAATAGGCTCTACGGGACTACACAAGCGGAATCAAATTCGACTCTGCCAGAGTCAAACATGTGACTCAGTGAGTCGAATTCGACTGTGACGGAATCGAATTTGACTCATTTTGTGTAGTCCCATAGAGCCTATTTCGGAGAGAGTCCATTTGACTCACAATTTTTTGCATTGTATCGCGCGAACTTACTTGCAAGCATATTGGTTTATATTGAACTTGATTCACAATTGCTCGTATTATTTTGCATTAGGAATACGATGTTGATTTTTAACGGTACAACTGTTTATTGTAGAAATGGTAAGCCGACCATTGTCAAATTACAAACGAACGATCCAACAAAGATGGGTCAGCGCCATGGTTTAAGCGAAATTGACGTTTTAAAATTAAACAAGTTGTACAATTGTCAACAACCCAAACCGAAAAAGAGACCGAACCGAACTGGCAACAAATCAACAGCGGGTGCTTCGTCAACTTCAAAACCAAGATTTAAGGGACGCGAGAAAAATCAACCGCCTTGCGTCGATATTGGCCCTTTGTGTCCGAACTGGGCTGGCAACTGCAAAGACCGATTGTTGGTACAAATGTTCTGCCGCAAAACTTGCTCTTTGTGCTAATTTAACGATAGAATAAAACTGCTTCTGGTTATATTAATAGAGGACATCACACAATAAGACCTGTTTTAAATATGCGAAAACTTCATTGCAAGTTTTTCGCAGAACCTGATTGAATTATGGAATGGTTAGCTTTTAACATCCCTGACATGCTATATTCAGCAATTCCTAAAAATAGCAATATTTGCTATGCGCGTATTAATTAACCAACACTAAAATAAAATGTTATATTGTTTCCAGTTTTTGTGAAATGTAACACTTACGTGGGAGCGTTATAGGGAGAATAAGGATGCATAACGGAATACGAGTGTTAACTGAAAAAACCTTAATATTTGGCGGACAATTTTGAACTATTCTCGCTAATGCTAATTTTACAAACAACTTTATAGGCTGAAGAATGATTACCATCTTGTACTGCAATAAAATAAATATAATTTCGAGAATTAGCTACGCAAACAAAGTTTATTTATTGAATGAAGCGAAACATATCTACAGATACACGAGTAAATCAAATTCATTTGAAAACTTATCTTCGAAACCAAGATATTGCGGTCTAGTGAGAAAGCTGGTACTAGCGGTTTCAGAGCGGGCCGGTAGGCGTACGACCTCCGTCAGAAATTTTTTCTATTAAAGTGGTAGGGTTCTCTATCTTACAAACTTTCCCACTCGGAAAAATGTTTTGTGATAAAATGATAAGGACCCTACGTTACAATTTGTCACCCTCAGAAAGTTTTTCGGTGAAAAATTGCGTTCCGAAAGATTTATTAGACATCCCCCGTCAGAAATTTCTGGATCCGCCGCTGAAAGCGAGGGGCCATTAAAAGGCACATGAGATGATGTTTGTACGGTCTAGCGCAAGTATATTTCAATGTGGTGCTCACTTTTTGGAAGGTAAAACAACGGGTAACATTTGAAGAAATTTCTGTTGCCGTGGTTTAAAAAAGCCGAAGACAAACCAAATCTCAATATCACTTGGCCAACGCTTACTAGTCAGCAGCAATTAGCTGATTATTTGTGGTATAAATAGGTTATACTTACAATTTGCCGCATGCGCACCAAGTCAATTATAGAAAAGACGAAAGTTCAAATGCCTAGATTTTTTTGGTTTTGTAGAGAAAACCTGAAGCATAAGTTTTGCTTGGAAAACGGGGTAAGTGAAAAATCCAAACGCCTGAACATTTTCTAGTGGGGTAGCGGATTCAAACGCCTAGATATTACCAGCCTTGGTAGGCGTCCCCCTTAAGGCCTCTTGAACCGAGAAAGGTTTAGAGGTGCGGTTGGATGCAAGCCTATCTAAACCCTAGCCATGGCCTATTCATATTATATATGTATATGCTTTACAACGGCGTACATAGCCAGAATCTTGGAAAGAGGGAGGTTGACGTTTTATAAAAATTTCGAAGGGGTTTCTTGCGGTGAAAACTGAAAAAACAATTTGTCAGGCTTCTCTGTTTTATTGCTTTGTTCTGCTGTAGTGACCCGAATAAGAGGGAGGACTGGTATTTATTTGTCCTTTCCAGATGGTACCCCACTGTTATTCGGTTACGGACTGTTATTTATTTTCAATCCGCCCTCATCCACCCTTCGTTACTGATATATATCCGGTATTGCAACTATTTGTTGAACTAAACGTTTTTTGCCTTGCATCAAAAGCTTGAGCGATAATGCTAGGTTATATACTTTCAAAACTTAAGTACGTTTTGATGTTTCGAACTCAACTTTATTTGGTCCTGGTGTCATTTATACGCTACAATTAGAAATAATTGACATTTATGGACTCTAATTAGGGTTTAGAGACTCCACACGCCTACGGACTCTTATTAGGGATACGAACTTCTATTGATTGGGACTCAAATTGGGGACCCCGCTCTTATTCGGGTCACTACAGTATATGTTGTGGTTGAGAATTGTGATCTATGAAATTTACATTTTCAACTTTATATAATTTAAAGTTAAATTTAAAATCGATGAGAGCTAAAACTTTTACATAATTATCATATCCTAAGTATAAAATTATTTATTTACATCGAAATGTTAAATATAAATAATTTTAGCGATGTGGCGATTAATCGACATCGGTATCGCTTTCGTTAATACTGGCTTTTTCGTGAGTATCGGCATCGGCACTGCAAAAATGTTGTCGCTGCTTTAAAATTGGAATGGACGCCGGCAAAATTTCAAAATAAAACCAGCATTGGTATCATCACGTCACTAATTAATGTCAGTACTGGTTCTAATATTTCTTAAACAGGATAATGTATTTTTACGAACAAGGAAGCATAAATTGCATAAGCTGTCGAATGGTGATTGGAAGCTGGTATGTTACAAAACGGAACTGACTTTGGCATTTCGTTAGCTCGATCTCTAGTGGGATGCTCTATAATTCACAATTGTAATCTGTTTCAACTCCGTTAAAGCATAGTTTTAACAAAACTCTGGTACAGCAAGTCACGATTCTCAACTGTATTTAGCAAACTGTTTCTCCAAATGCCTTACTTTAAATGTGGCGGAAGTTCATCCACTAATTCATTCACTTCTCCTTTCTTTTTAATCAATTGAAAAGCAGCCATCCGAATCGACAAATCTGTTGAGTGTTGACTCCCAATCGCTCTTTGAACTACACAACTAATTGCTCAAACTGTTTGGAACCATACGGTCCATAACATTTCGCTATAATATTCAAGCTCTGATCCGCTTTTGTATTAAAATGACTCCGAAAATTGTTCAACTTAGACTGCAGAGTTAGACAAACCTGTTTTTTTCTGGTCAATTTGTTTCGAAGATTCAGGATATAAGTATTTCGGGAGGGAACTGACGGAACACAAATGGTGGACGTACGGAGTATGACCATTTTAGAACTGCAAGGAGTGTGGTTCAAAAGATATGGCTTTTAAAATTTTAACATTTAAAAACAAGTATATACAACCGCCTGCCAAATTTGTACTGCGAATTAACCCAGTATAAAGCTACAACTTATGTATAAGTAAATAGCAGTTACTTTGTCTTCAAATCTGCGTGTGTTTGTCCTACTATTTTTTTATGAATATGGTACCATTAAAATCAGCTATTCGAGGTCTGCAGGATAGGCCACTTTTTATTAAGCTCATAGGGAGTTTCAGATTTCGTACTTTCGCCATACAATTACCCAGATTTTTAATTTGTAAGGAAAAATAGCGGATACCCCCAAACTTGTTAAACTTTTGGACAAACGTCACCATTTGAATCTTACAAAATTATTTTTTGAATTTGCTCGAAATAAATTATTTATAAAATAAAACTGATACGCCTTAAATTGTATATAGAAAACCAAGGTTAGGCCGGATATATTTAGTTTCCGCCTAAAACTTAGTGTCCGGTCCGTCGTAAATTGCTTGATTTGAAGAATAATGACAACATTTATGCTGACTGTTAAGTCAGAAATTATTAAGTCGCAATGTGCGTTGATTAATTAACTCACTGGAATTTATAGAGCAGACTAGCTTTAAACTCGCTTGTAAGTAGTTTGTAATCCTTGAATGCTCTTCCTGTACATTTGTCTTTAGCTCTCCAGCATAGTTGTTCCGACCGCAAAGCCAAGTAATAATCGCAATGGTTTCGTTCTTGACACTTTTGTGCGTCGCACTGGTTTTCACCGACGCTATTTTTCTCCACATGGCTGAATTTTGTTTCCACTGAATTCTTTTGGATCGTGAACGACATCATAACTTTTCTTACTGAAGCGTTTTTGTTGCGACTCTTCAGAGCTACGTTGCAGCAGCACTTGATTGTAGTTGTGTTGAATTTTGCCCAATTCCATTAGGTTCAATTGAATACATGTTTGGTTCAACTCTGTTCCTCAGACTGCGCAGAACCGACCGGGTCCATAATTGCCTAACAAACTAATGGGTCGTCCACGTTAAAATGCACGCGCCGATGTAATAAATGGTCCACCCACCCCATTTGGAATAGCATCGAAATACACTTCCTACCTGGAGGCAAGGTACAGTTTCATAGCTGTATATACTTAGATAGTGGTGATTGTCTAAACTCTGTCGGAAGAGACTCTGGAGGAATACATGTTGTCTGTAGGATATCAGGACATTACGATAGTGCACGCACACACATATAAAAACACAAGCTGTGCACACATATTCACGCGCACCATTCAACACAAAAAAACAGAGTCCCTTCCGAGGGACTATGGACAATAACAGTTATTGATAAGGATGTCAGGACAAGTAAATATTTATGCCTAGAGCATATTCATTGTCTAAAAGTTCAGACAATGACATGCTGACATATCAAACAATGTATAAAGAGAGTGGGTTGGGGCAACGCGGGCACCCAAAAGGGGGGCACATTTTTTACATATGTGCGTGCATTTTAACGTGGATGACCCATAATTTTTCGACATCGGACAGTGGCGATTCAAACAGAAAGCTACATACGTATATGCTGCAAGATATGATACAAAACATATGATTTGCGAAATTGTAAACCTTAAAGAAATTAAAAACAGTAATTAAAAATTTTACCATCAAAAACAGCAGTGTAAAAGAGTTTTTATAGCGGACGTGAATCAATTTTGCCGCAGCCAAGGTGACGCAAAATTAGGTAAATAGTTGTTATTGTCCAAGAAATATATGCTACAGTTTTTGTTAAAAATTCTTAGGTAGAAATTTGTTCAAAAATATCTCAGCGCAGTGCACATTACACAACAAATCACTCCTAACCCCACACTTAGGACGATTGCAAGAGAAAATTGTGACCATTGTGTGCATAATGGAAAATTTTGTCGTTAAGATATAAGGTTTTGAGCAACTAAAGCTAAACAAAACACAAGTTTTAGAAACGAGCGAAAGATGCTTAATCAAATGTTGCCATTTTGCTAAACAAACAACCATTTCTGACAGATAAACCGAAATATATCTTACCGCTTTACTCATGCCTTTAAAAAATAGCAACAATACACATGCAGCGGATGCAGGAGCAGCTAAATGTTGTTTTCGTTGTGTACTTTGACATATTTGCTATGCTTTATTGTGAGCTGCGCAATCAATGCATTATTTACATGATAAAAGGCAGAGTGCAACCGGAGGTGAAAAATAGCGGAGCCGGAAGTCAACGAAACTTGCCGGAGCCGGAGGTGAAGCGAAATTAGGTAGTAAAAATGGTGGTTAATTAGTTAATTTTAGCCAATATCTGCAGTATGTTGTAAACCTGTTTGGTTTTGCACTAATTTAATGGGAAATTTCGTAAATTATTTCACGAAAATTGTGACAAAAGTAAAACGAAACGCGATAAACAGATAAATTTTGCAAAATTATGCAAAACTTCATTACCGAAATTGCAGGAACCCTCGGCAAAAATACCAGCCGGATGTCTATTTTCTCCCCGAGCCGGAGACAGAGGCAGACCTCCGGTTGTACCCTGATGAAAGGTTATACCCTGTAACCGCTATTGCGCTCAATCTATAAAAAATTATCCTTTTTGTAAAAATAGGTATATATTCAATGCCGATGTTCATAACCAATATTGAATATTAACTTGTGAATCATTTAAACTTCAAACACTCGAACGATGAATCAGGATGTGACCAAATATTTGAATCCGGTTTAATTGCCGGCAAAAGGCAACATCCGTATCCGGTTCCGGTATCTGATATAAACTTACCGGATACTGAAGTTCTAGTTTAGACATGCTGAAATATTAAAGGCGAAAAATTTAAGCTAACGATTAATTATAATTCAGTAAAAAACATATATTCTGTGCGACTTAAACGCTTCTAATAGTTCTAAATTTTGGACAATGTATAGAACAGAGCCGTAACAGTAGTATAAGCATATTCCTAACCCCAACGCAAAGTGTAACCCTAAGCAAAAATCAGTCTAAAATTAACCTTAATCTACTGCAGTCCCGAAGAAAAACGTTCCTCCCAGACGTAAAATCAAAAGGTTAGTTTTATATGAAATATACTATTTAAGAATTTTTTCATAAAAGGAATCTGACTGTGATTATTTTTAAAAAATCCAATCTCAGCATCTATGTCTCCTAAGTCAGCGCGCAACACTACCTTAATGCGGAAACCAAATATTTATCGGAAACTATTCACATGTCTAACGGATCATTTTCTGAACTTATACCTCTAGATTTTCCTGATTGGAAAATAGAATCCAGATAAAAATAGGGCCATTGTAAAGAACAGGGTTGGAACAAAAGGAAGGAAAATATAAATTTATTATGCACTAACAGATAAATCATTTCGTGTCATAGCAACGCGAGTTTTAGTTATACGCTGCAACACCATGGCGTTTTTTCAAGTCAAAGAAGGCGAATACACAGCTTCGATTTACGGGATGGTAAGCTACGTAACGTTTCTTACCTTAGACATTCTCGCGTTTTGGAGTGAAAATATATAGCAGCACTGTCAGAAATCTTCATAAAAAATATAACCTAATTCCGCAATCCTGTTTGATATTCTACAAAATCTCTAGGCCTACAGCCTAATAGCCTTTGCCTCCTTTTACCTGAGCCAGAGCCTATTAAGCCTAAGTCTTCGTTTGAGATTTATAAATTTGAATGCTGAGAAAGTGTACAAGAGCCGATTGGCAAAATAAAAGATAGAAATGCAGTTGCAAGTCGTTTACTGTTGAAGCATGCAAAACAACAATCAATCGTGCTTGCAAACTACATCAGTGGCGTGCTAAGTGCGTGATGCGCCCCAAAATCACGAAATTGTTCATTTTAGGGATAAATACCTAAGTCAATGTTACTTTTAGGGCCGTAATAGTAGATTAAGCCAATACCTAAGCCTAAGCATAAGCCTAAGCGCTGTAAAAGCGTATTCCTAAACCTAGGCCTGAGCAAAATTGTAGTCTAGAATGTGAGCAAACGCCGGGACGGCCCTAAGAGTAACATGGACCAATACCTGCATCATAATTATTGCCGTGACGGTTAGTGAGCGAAGATATAGAGCCAATGTTAGTAGTAAAAGACAAATTATAAGTTAAAAAAATTGTGTGCTTTGAAATTTTGTGAGAGGTTCCGCAATTAGGGGTGGATGTATAAAAAACGCTAGGTGCTCCAGAAACGAACTGAATTTATTAAAGCTTCAAGTCTGTAGCCAAAACATAATACGTTTAGGAACTAAAATTATTTCGAAGGAATAATGCGGTAGTTTTGCATAATTTTATAAAGTGCACACTTTTTCATGGGATAGCAATGGCTGCTCTTGGCTAAGGCTGTACAAAGCTTGTTATAATTTGTTTATCCTGTATGCTATTATAGATAAAAGACGGCAGGTACGATGAAGCCATCAATCTTTTGACGTATCAACTCCAAATGAGTCCAAATGTAAATGTTTCGTTATTCATCGTTTTTACAATGTATGATATATTGTTTTCTGATATTACATTACCTGTCAAAATTACTATTTAAATAGCAGTATACATTTACGGGTTGCAAATTTCAAACGCTACAACAACAACCAATATATATATATGTCTTATAACGCAATAAAACATTTTAGTTTTCAACAATAACAAAATCCAATTTAACTCATCATCACGGATGCGATTAATATTTTTAGTCAAGGGCTGCTTTATCTCTGATGGCCTATTGCTACTACTACCAACAAGAATATGGTTCAGCAGCAGAATGCTATGAACAGCTTGTCAGATTATATCCTGATATTGATCAGTACAGGTAGCTATAGAGCTGCGGTTATGCTTGCATTTGTCAGTAGGCGTCATATCAAAAAATGGTTTTATGAGACGTCGTATATATCATAAGGTGGCGCATGGAGGTGTGCATCACAGAAACATGACGACAGACGCTTACACACAGCTTCATTTGTATGCTACATAAACCTTGTTTATTGTAACTTTGCAAGCATGGTGAAGGTAAATAATTATTGTGCAAGTTAGTTTTCTCGACACAGTCAAACCTGAACAACCAATCACGAGAAGGTTGCATTCCAGCAAGACGTTTGCTATGTACAATCCTCCAATCAAAAACGGTTTGCATTCCAGTAATTGTTTGGCTGCCCGGACAGCAATTGTCATTTTGGACGGCCCAGTTGCAAACTGGTACAAATATCTGTTTGTAGCACGACATATATACGTAAAAACTATTTAATGTTTGGACATATTTCTATATTTGCTTCAGAATAGCGTATGCTCAAGCCCTGTACAACGCTTGCTTCTTTCAAGAAGCTATGAATGCTTCTAGTCAAATTGAAAATTTAGAATTATTACCAAAGGTATTGCAAAAACAGCATTGATACATTGGCCGGGTCCTGAAACCAGCAGCTCAGGCATAGTAACCTTGGTCTAACTGAAATTGTTGACTTATGGTGCCTCCCTAATATAAAGGAAAACTATTACTTTTTTGGTGTGGTAAAATGGATTACATTTGGCGTTTATTTTGTTCAAATAATTAAGTATTTGCTTAAAGTTAGCGACTTAAAGCAATTACTTAAGTATAACTTAAGTAAATACTTAAGTAAGGTTTCAGAAACCCAGCCATTGTCCCATTTTACAATTAATTTTGCAAAAGTATAAAAAGATCTTTGTAGTGATAAATTTTAGACCGTTGTCTGCGTTTTGCTGTGCTGTCAACACCCGATATTTGCATAAAAACCTTTTATGAATGGCATCAGGTAAATCCGAAATTTCACAGTGTCACGATCTTTGTTTAATTGCTGGATATTACATTTCTTCTATTAAGTTGAGAGAAACAATTGTCTGGCTATCTAATTCTTTACTTCACAGTCTCCCATCTGTCAATAGACAGAGTTGGTAAACTCGGTTTTCTGATAAACAGCTTTGCTTCTCTGAATCTACCATTTTATTCCAAATGTAACGTATTCAAGTTAATTCTTAAAAATGGAAGAATGAAAATGCGTAAAATATCGCAGTTTTAGCTTTGATTATATATTTTTTAATTGTAGGTTGTGAAACTGCAAGCAGCCATTAAGTATGGCGAAGAGGATCTGCAAAATGCTAAGGTATGCTATAAAATATGTTACACTTTCTTCACACTGATTTGTTTCTAACCAAACAAAACCAGTCAGATATACGTGACAGGCTAGCGTTTAAGAAATAGTATGCGCATTCGACTGAGAAACAGAAATGTATCGTGTATAAGAATAGAATGAAAATAACAAGGTAAACCTGACTGAAGCTTTCGCGAGGGCTTATGCAGTCATTTTTTAAATTTGGTGAAATTGAAAGCAAATAAATTTTAAATACGTAAACAATGTCAAACTTCATTCGTATTTTAAATGGAAGAAATTTTTAATCACCGCTGCTGTTAACAATTAAGACAAGAAGGTAAATTTATGGCTGAAAGGAAATATCCGGTTAACTGTCCACTGTAGCGACCCGAATAAGACGCGTGGGGTAATAAGAGTGGTTCGGATTTTGAGTCCCATTCAGAAGGAGTTTGTATTTCCACTTACAGTCCATTCGTGGACCGAGTCCATCAGTCGTAATTAGACTCCATAAAAATACTAATGCAGAAGGATCAAGGGTGCTAAGATATGTAATAGACACTCAGACCAGGTAACCCGAACAAATTTTATTAAATCCAGAAAAAAGCATAACGGGCATGGCAACCAACAATAATGCTTGGAGCATGTCAGTTCTGTCTAAAGGAAAGAATATAAAAAGAACGTATTGGGTCCTACTATCATGGGTTGAATTAAAAATAAATAACAGTCCGTAATCGAAAGACATTGGGTACCCTCTAGAGACGTAAAGTAAATATTATTCGTTTTCGGGGTATTACAGTGTTCTGATTTGAGCAAATATCTTATAGTGTTTACACGGTGAATTTAACATAGCGCTTAATTGCTCAAGCTACTTGAAATTGGGAACGGTTTGTTACGCAGACTGCTGTTATACAACAATTTTCGCTTAGTAGAGCAATCAAGTTCCAAGCGAAAAAAAAGGTTTTCGGTAAATTATATCTTATAAAATTTCTCTTTTAGATATTGGTCGAACAGTGTCCAGCTGATGATCCTGACACCAAACCAAATTTAGCTTGCGTGATGTACAAGGTAAGGTGTCAGTGCGGAAAGATTTGTTTACTCGTTCTGCGCTTTACCCGCGGAAATTTTTTTACTCATGGGTATACTCGCACAAATATCTTAACCACTATGTTTTCGAATTGTAGTTGTATCGTTGGTCGCTGTAATTTGCGTCTGAATATGCTCTCAAGAACGTTAAGATATATAACAATAGTATTAATAGCTGTGCTCCAAAAATATTTCTTTCGACATGTTTTTAACAAGTATTCCCACGTACCTGGGTCTAATACAAGCATTGTATACATGTTTGCTAACAACACTGGGATGAATGAGATGGTTGCCCGTAATAGGAAACTAGGTCATATATTATAACTTCAGTAAATATGCTTTCCAGAATCATAATCTTATCAACCTGCTTTGTTTTTGAGGGATGCTAGTTTTGAAATTTGGACCGCTGTTTCCTGTTTTTTATAAAAATTTGGGGTAGCTGAAGATTAACAAATTTTTACCTGCACTTTGAAATTATTTTTCTGCGGGTATACCCGCATCCGTGGGTATCCGGGGTAGCGTGCAGCTCTTCAAGTTTTTAATTTGTTTGTGAGATGTACACGGTACGGTGTTATGCCTAAGCTAATCTAAAAATATTTTCGCTAAAGGTTGAGCTTACTCTTTACATGGACCAAAATGCGTCACTACAAAGGTCTCCGAAAAATTTCTGATTTTCTTTGTGATGACATACTGATATATATTTATTTTAGGAAGGACAGTTTGAAGAAGCTTGCAAACGGTTCATACAGGTTCACCAGAGCCAAGGATATCGTCCAGGTTATATTGGACTTAATGTTTGTGAGATAGAAGATATTAGTAGTGAAAAAACAGGGGTTTTGGAACCGCCACCGCCACAATCACATGTGGCGGAGTTTTACACAGGGGTTTTGGAACCGCCACCGCCACAATCACATGTGGCGGAGTTTTACACAGGGGTTTTGGAACCGCCACCGCCACAATCACATGTGGCGGAGTTTCACATGGGGGTTTTGAAACCGCCACCGCCACAATCACATGTGGCGGAGTTTTACACAGGGGATTTGCGCCCTCCACCTGGAAATTTTTCAAACACTTTAAAAAACGCCTCATTGAAGGAGTTTCCCTTCTCTAGTTCCCTACAAATGCATTTAACTGTAAAAGTCATTTTCCGTCTTTCCTTTAAAAGTTGCATGAGGTTATGTTCTTGTTCTGATGGCCCATCTATGAATTCATCAGCAATTCTACAGTGTCGTCTATAAATTTTAACTTCAGCTTCCGCCCTTTTTATTTCGGAATACATAAAGTCATTCAACACATAAACAATTAACTGTTGCCCCATTTTACGTCTGAACTTTATAACAAAAAAAGTGAAAACTGATTTATTTTAAAGGTTTACTACCTTTATATAGTTTTTAAATAGCCTCATTTCATCAATGGCACCTGACAAAGTGTTTGTGCCTCAGCTGTTGTAAAGTAAATGTACGTATTAAAGCTATGTAATATATATGTTCCAACGGAACGGCATGCCTCATGTATTGTATAATTCAAAACATCATTACTAATTTCTGTGTTTGTTTTATAACATTGAATATAACTGCTTTGATAGCAGCAACTAATGTAACAACGCTTGGAAAGTGTGTAAGCATTACAATGGAATATACTCATTACAGTACCTAAAATTGTAGCAGCAGTAACAAATGAAAGTGTTAGTAATATAATTATTCTTTTATCCATAGTTCACTTGTAGTATAATTTTAGCATTTTAAGAGCTTTTCCATCTTACTTCTTTGTTACCAGTTAAACTAAATTGTGCGGCATATTCTCCCATTACAAACATAATAATAGCACTTTCTAACTCTTTTGCAAAATCAACCACCACTCGCACCTGACCATCATCTGGGTTTGATAAATAATTACAGTCACTACTATGGTCTTTACTCAAATCAATACAAAAAATTTTGTATCCTCCATCAAACATATCCCTTCTAAATTCAATGTTATCGTTTTTAAAGTTCAAAGCATATATTGAGTTGTAAAACAAGCGCAAATTATTAAATTGCTTGCATGGTAAACCAACATTGCAAGGTAACCGGTCGTCATTCATGAAAAGTGTAAAGTTTGAAACATCTGGAAATGTGAAGTTAAACAAATTTTTGCTTGCAACCCCTGAATATGCTTCCTGTGATATTGACCAAATATATACACGGCGGGGAAGCCTTCCTTCAAACGCAATCCAATCAACGTTTTGGAGTCCTTTGTTTACGGCCAATGTATGACATCTATATCTTAGTGCGTGTAAACTCATACCAGTGCTGTGTAATATTTTGTCTTGCAACTCAATAGCCTGTTTTGTCAACCTTGACTTTGCAACGTATAACTTAAACTCGTTTATTCGTATGACGTATGCTTTATCTTTAGCATGCAGTAATGGAAGTGAAGCAGGGTTTCTATAAAATTCAAACTCCAGTTTAGTTTTAGGAGGCAAACATTTGGGTGGAAAGTATACGTCAAGCATCAACGGAAAGTATAATTCTAATCTTTCTGAAACTCCTACGTAAGCTGCTCTGTTTTCAGCACCGACATTTGATCCATCTAATGCATCAAACGCATACGGTGTATCTAATGAGTACAACCCACCTGCTAAATATTGGTTTCGCTGCTGCGAACTCAACTGCATCATATTCAACACATAACACATTCAAGCGTAATGCTTCTGATTAAAAGTTATTGGTTCATCATTTACTTTTAGTTGTACAGAAGAAAACAGTCCATACCCAAACATGTTACAAGGTATTATCCTGTCATCAATAGTAATTGCGGTTCCATCTTTTTTAAATAGTTGTAATTCAATGTAGGCATACATATTTGAAAAATCAACACAATAAAATGTACTTTCACTAATTTTGAACCTAAGAGCATCTTCTACATCGCTAGTAGGCAATGTTGTCTCACAAGCAACTTCAATTAATTGTGTTGACTGAATTGCTTGTTGAGTAGGGTATGGTTCTTCATACCATTTTAATTTTTGCAGTCCGCAATTAGCCATTTTACTTTTTCTTCTTTTTTATCGTGGTGTTTCTTTTAAGAGTTTTTGGCTTTTTAACCATGGGTCGTTTTTTTGTGGTTTTACAAACTGTTTTACTTTTACAAGTTACTTTCTTCGTTGAGGTTTGTGGTTGCACTGCTGTTGTTAGCTTTGAAATAGTGTAGCACAGCGGGATAGCCATGTTCAAATAAAGCATTACTAATTGGCGCTGCTTTTAAGCCTTTTTATGAAAAAAGTAGTCTTAATATAAATTTTGCACCGCTTGGGAACCTTACTACATTGAAGTTAATATCAACACTTTCAAAACTTAGTGTTTTGAACAAAATATTATTTAGTTTGTGGTCTAATGTATTATTTTCAATAGGGATAACATGCAGCAACGGTTTGAGTTTTCCGTTTACTAGTATTTCTGAAATAAAATTGCACATAACAAATGTTGGAGCATGTTGAGACAGATTCAGGTTACCGCTTGAAACATGAATTCCTTTTTTCAAGTGTTTCTTTTGGAAACCCAGTAAATTTGACATGTAATCTGAAAGTTTCAGCTCAGCGTTATTTTCACACGTAA
The DNA here is from genome assembly GCA_030248215.1 of Enoplolaimus lenunculus. Classification (NCBI taxonomy): domain Eukaryota; kingdom Metazoa; phylum Nematoda; class Enoplea; order Enoplida; family Thoracostomopsidae; genus Enoplolaimus; species Enoplolaimus lenunculus. The sequence goes on from JASANG010002251.1 coordinate 35,117, forward strand.
TCATCATGTTTTCGGCTTCAAGTTTGAAATTGATTTTCTGATGTACCCTATTCAAAACTGACAGTATGCGTTCCTCAGTATAATAACCTTCGCTGAAGGAAAAAGTATACCATTTTTTACCATTGCGGTATTGCAACAGATCTGCTTTCACATTAATGTACTCAGTTGGCATGTGTATACCCAGAACTCTGACTTTTGTTGCGGCCAGTGGTGTTGGCAGCTCAACGACCAAATCATTTAAACTGCATACAATTGTAACCTCCATATTTATTAACTAAAGGGGTGACACGCTTTTAAGAATTTTTTGTATTAAACATGCAAATTCATTCAGTAAATTTATATTTCTACATCCCGTTATTACAATTTTTCCACTAACATAAACTAATGCGGTGCAATTTGCAATTTTTAAAATCAAACTATTATGCATCTCAGCTTCATACTGCACATCACAATGATTTCTTAGTGAGTCATATATTTTGCTCAAATTCAACTTTCGGTTCACATCCACCAACCCAACTACATTCTGCATATGTAATGTGGGTGATTTATTGCAACAGTATCCAAGGTTTAATAATGTGTGTACAGCAATGCTAAGGATTCTATCCGCATCATACAAACTGTTAACACCAACTAAAATAATTTTTCCACTGGGATACATCATTAACGTACCTCTTGGTAAAAATCTCCAGTATCCTTTCGCTCCCAAGTTGTACTCAAAAGCATCAATTTCAACGCTTAAGTGAAACAGATCTACTTCACATTCAAGTTTACTCGTGAAAGTCATGTTAGTAATTCTACACGCCATGATTTCAGCTGTATATGTCTAAACGCTTTTAAGCATCTTGCAATGGTCCACGGGGGATAATCCCCAGCCCAGCATTAAAATGCCAGACTACCCCATCGCCGTAGGGGCCGCACCTGGTAGCTGTGCAAGCAGCCTCAGGTGGTGGTCCTTGAAAGGACCGTTGGGATATGTATTGCTTGTTGTTATTTATTCTGTAATTTCTTTTCTTAGTTTCATCCACAGTCCACCCAATTTGTTTTCACCAGTCCATTTATATAAATCTAATGCTTCACTATCATAAATACTTTCGCCTATTCCCCAGTATTTGTCAAATTCACTTGCTTCAGCAATAATTGCTTGCCCTGTGCTAGCAACAGCTCGTCTCACATGAGCATGTTGATGTATTTTGGCGCGTAGGCCCATTTCCATTACATCCACGGCTACTGTTCTCCATGTTTCTTTATGAAATCCTTTGATCTCTTTAGCGTATTGCTTTTGCAATGAAGGTTTATAGGTGTTCATAATTTTATTCCATGTTTCAACGTCATTGAAAAATAATGCCTTTTCACTTTGATACCACTGTTCCACACAGTTGTATCTTGTTCCATTAATCTGCGCACCACAAATATTAAAGTTGCTAAATACGCTCCACCCTGATCTGAATAAAACCAAATCTTCTCCAGTAGTACTGGTACAAAATTTTGTATGCTCCATTTTGAAATGACAAGTTTTCATTTCTGCTTTTATATTAAACTATTGCAATATAAACCACACAAGTGCTATTTGTATAATTTTTTCCAATTTAGCTTTGTTTCATTAATTATTCTTCCTCTACCAAAGGCAGCTTCTGGAACATGACGTAGCAGTGTTTTAAACTCTTCAGAATCAAGTGGTCTGGGTGGTGAAAAATTTGCATCAGAAACAAAATATTTTACTAAATCAAATATATTTGACCCAACCCGTTTATCACCATATACTACTCTATTGTTTTCATCTAATTTTACATGTTTTAAGTGGTCAATCATAAGCTTTGCTTTTGTTCTCATTGTTTTTGGAAACATATTCACGTCTACAATATCTGAGGATTCGTTATGAAGCTGCACATGTATTGGACTTTTATTGGGTGTAATTGTTGGCTGGAATTTTGCTTTCTCCAACCAATCAGCTGGCACTACAGCCATCTTACGTGCCATAATTTTTGTCATAAAATTTAATCAAGTATTTAACAAGAACGGGCTTCAGTAGTTTTCGTTTCTGCGACAAACTAACGGTTTTGCTTGCTATTCTTTTAAGCTCTTTTGTCTTTTTATCAACATTGAAAGCAATTTCACTAAATGCATAGATTAAAGAAGCTGGAGCATTATCAATTACAGCACTTATCAGTTTAGGAGGC
>JASANG010002924.1:0-19958 GCA_030248215.1 Enoplolaimus lenunculus
CACACGTTACTCACTCCCAAACTGCGAATAAAAGCCTAACAGTTTTTTTAATATTTATTTGTTGCACGTCTATTTGACCGAATAATTTTCCTCAATGACAGTTGGAGCCAATCCATTAAATTTTTTACATTCAAATTTGAAATATTTACCTGATGCAACGCATGGTCCGACATTGCATGTTTGGCTTTCGACGCGATGCCCAGAGCAGCCGGATGTACTCGTTTGCTCGCAGTCTCTTACGCGATGACGCACCCCGGATCCACACGTCACACTGCATGCAGAATATTCACTCCAGCAGGACCATGAACCTGGGAAAAGAAATATTATTTTTGTGTATCAAGATTAGTAAGTTTAAAATTTTGCAGAAAATGCTTACATAATTACTTTTACAAAGTTTGCTGATTTGGTGTCTGGAATTGTAGAGATATTGTTATGTCCATCGCCTCGGCTCAGTAACGAGAACTTGATCTTGATAGTCGAGATACTTCAGACAAGATATTTGTGCCAACGGCCGCACATACCTTTGCGCCTGCGAGGGCTCTGGGAGAGCGACCGCTGATGGCTGACCGCTATGGCCCAATAATTTAGGCTCGAACAGGCCGTCTAGTGCTTGTGCAACTAAAATAGAAATATTGCCCGTGAAATAATTATATTTTAAATAAAGCAGTGATTTGAAATTTGAGCATTTTTACCTTCACAACTGTGACTGTTGCAATACCGTCGTTCACGCACAACGCCATTGCACCGTTTCACTGCTGAACACTGTCTGGTGCGTGTTTGTGTTCCATTTCCACACGGTTTATTGCACGTCGACCAAGTTGACCATTGTGATCGAATCATGCCGAACAAATCCTTTGCGGTAGAATCTAAAATAAAACTTTGTGTGAATTTTATAGTTTAAACGCACTTCGACAATTGCAAATTAACACAGAAGTTTTTAAAAGTATATACTAATTTTAAAACTATAAGTTTGAACACAACATCAAAATCAAATTTATCGATATCAGTACGTCTAAAATCGCATTTTACCTCGCCTGGCGGAAGGGCCAGTTGAACCCAATAACTAAGAGCAGCATCGCTTGGTGGCACAAAGGAGAACTCATTAATTTAACCAGCCACATAGTTATTTACTAGCTAGTTGTTTGACAGCCATAACAGGGTCATCTGTCTACCGTGATTTATCCGTGGACAGGATACTTGTTGTGTTCCCAAATTTTAGTTTTTAAACACGTTTTAAGCAAATTTTTCGATATTTTAAGATTGACTTGAACCGTTGACTGCACGAAATTTTTTTTAGGTTATTTTGAAATTTCGCGATATTTTCAAACATTCACACACATCTATGTCCCACACATAGTAATTATGTTAAAGCCTAAATGTGTGAGTTGCAGATTTTGGAAAATGCTACAGCCACGCGATTTGAACGGAGATTATATGTTTAGGTCGATACAAAAATTACCCCCGTCTCTATGACCCTTTCAAAAGCTGCTTGTTGAATCTGGCTAGGCAAAAAATACTAACTTTCAAGACACATGTTTTAAAGTTAATAGAGACCTGATTATTTTTTATAAATGCATAAAGCTCATGGCTGGTAAACTGATAGATAACCATTTTTATACCTGTAACCTATTTTTATGGCTGATAAACAACTGGGCCGTAACCTGTTGACGGATTTAATACTGGTAAATAGCTGGAAGGAAAACAGTTGTTTTTGTTGCAACGGGTAAACAAATTACTGTCAAACAACTACATGGCTGATAAATTGAAAGATTATAGTTGAAATTGAATGACAATTATTTAGCTTTATCAAGTTTTGCTAAATAATTTAAATCAAAATCCAAAATCGCACCCAAATTGACGTGCAATTGTGAGCCACTTGCACGTCCAGCAACCGTACACTGTGCAACGCTTTGTCCATTGGTGCATTTCCTTCGTTCAGTTCGCGGTTGGGAAATGTTGATGAAAGATTTATCGATATCGTATGAGCATTGATATTTAAAGCGTTGAAGTTCGTAGCCATACGTGGGTTTTTCAAGCCCTTCCGCGGTGCGTAGCCAAGGACTCCACGTGGACCATGCGTTAAGATCTATAATCAATGCAGTAGACGTAAAGAAACGACTAACAAGCAAATAATTCAGAATTATGGAGTCTTGCACAATATCCCACAATTTATGTGCATTTTTCATGTTTTAATATAACTTAGTCTCAGAAATGGAATACGCTTAATGAGCGAGGACATGTGACAAGCAGCGGACTATGATACACAGTGTTAAATTAGATACTAGCAACGACAAGAAAAAAATTGGTAAAAGAATAAATTTGGCTCAGTAATACCACGACTTTATAGGTTTTGCATGTTTTGATCTAAAACCATTTGTTCGTAGATGACAAAATAAAGATTATCTAACCTTTGCACGAGTCCGCGCTACATTCTTCATACTGAACATCGCAGCTTTCGCAATCAAGTCCACCGTTTGCTGGCGATGGATTAGTGCATTGGCGTTTGCGTTTTCGAACGCCTTGTGACCCACAACGCGCCGAACAACGTTCCCATTCTGCCCATGAGCTCCAGCCTCCATGAATTGGCGGAGTTACAGGCTCTGTAAAATACAGTCATATTCGAAACATTTTGGCTAAAATAATTATGGAGTCTCACCGGTGGGAGGCGTTTACGATGACCACTGAGCTATAGGAGCTTGACGCTCGAGCCCGAAGGGGCTCTCACGTCTTGTGGAGATTTTGCACTGCGTATATAAGTTAGAATTGTTAAACACTGCTCACAGTGTATATATTGCTCGTATATTATTGTATTTAGTTGCTCATAGTATACTCTATGAGCGAGAGGGTTAAGCTTATGATTCGGATTATGTTTAGGCTTATGCGAACGTTTAATCTTAGGTTTCGGCTTGGGCTTATTCTCTGAGTGCATTTGAGCAGGTCCGTATCGAAAACACAGGGCGACTATATTAATAATAGTTGTTCTTTATATTTGGTTGCCAATTTAGCACATTTTATATTCCAACCATGATTCACTATAGCTGATCGTTGACATTCTTAGACGTTGCTCCTACCCCGCTTGAATATTTTCAAAAATAATAGATCCCATTGTATGCTGGGTTTTGAACTAGGGACTGTAGGATGAGTGATACCTACTGTTTCCGATCAACTAAAGCGGTTGGTACTCGAGTCTGTCAATACCTACAGTCTACGCGGACCAGGCTCAAACCAAGCAACAGCAGCATATCTTTCAATAACCCAATCTATAGATGCCCTTAGAGGAAGACTATGTTTCAATTAGTCAAAAATGCAAAACTAATTTTTAGCATGTGCTGCTACTTCGGTACATGTTAATTGTAGACGTCAGCCCACATAAAGACAGGGGCACTGATGGACTTAGAGACTGAAAAGATTGGGCTTAAGATTAGGCTTACGTTTATGGTTAAATTTAGCCTTAGTAAACAGGTCCGTATAATTAACATGTACCGCTACTTAGGTTAACGTTACCGCACTTACTTGGACACGGTGTGCGAGCACAGTATTCTTGTTGGATGTCTGGTCCGAGGCATAGCCGACCACCATGCGCTGGCATTGGATTTGTGCAAAAACGGCGTCGAGATTTAACAGCGATTCCACAACTGCTTGAACATGATGACCACTCCGTCCATGGAGTCCAGCTTCCGTGAACTAAAACAACCAACAGTGAAATGAACATTGTTTGGCGTTGTCTGCTGCGTAACCAGGATTTTGAAATGGAAGGGACTAGCCAAACAAAAACTACCGTCATGGTTAATTTTGTAAAAATGTGCGAGCGAAGCAAGCGGAATGATTGACGCAATTGTCATATTTTCGATCGCTTGATCTCTAAATCTGTCTTTACCGGATAAGTGAAGCGATTGACAAAAGCCGTACCAGAAAGCTAGACGTAATTTTAACAGAAAATCCCTTTGCAGCAGTCAAAACTACCGGCCCGTAGACAGAGGGGTCTAAATCCTCCTGGAAGAAACTTGTCCCCGCCCCTTGAAATTTCAACCTTGGTTGTAATTCACCGAAAATACTTGTATATATTCTCATCCAGAAAAATTCTTGCTTCCTAGCAAGTGAGCTGGCTACAGGCCTGAGCAAAACGTTTTTTCGGTTCATGTTGAAAATAATACAGGGTCCGAGCGAACGGAAAGGGGTCTCTCAATAGCACAACGAAACCTCACTGGATCGTATTAAGGGCCTAGGGGACAAACCGGGGGCCTCATGAGGTGTAGTGTCGGCCCTTTACTTCACCCACATGCATGGGATTAGCTTAAGCCATACATTTCAAAGGTAGGAAAGTGCACAGAACCTCGTTTTCGTCTTAGATGAAACGAAAATACAAAACAAGAGTAAATTTGTTCTAGTCTAAGAATTTAAACCATTTAAACCAGTCGTAGTGAAACTACATGTATTAAGTGAAGCTCGAGCAATTAATCAATCAAGGCTTTTAAATCACAACCGCATATTTCGGCCCATTTGCTTTTTTCAGTGGTCGAGTTTTCTGTTACAAGCTTATAAAACCTAACTATAAGAGTAGCTGACTTATTTGCAACCCAGTATACTAATCATACCAATCGTAATAGAACAACATGTATTGAGCGATTTAACAGGTCCTAATTAGGCTTAACTAATTAAGCTAATATGCAAATTAGCTATTAGCGAACTATTTAATTATCGGCTTTGAAGGTTTATAGACAATTTATTTCGATTGCTCGCACCCAAGAAGCCTTTAGTGACCCTAATAATCATTTCAATAATTTAAAAAGCCATTTTTAGGCTTATTAATCAAGCTAATATGCAAATTAGCTATTAGCTAACTATTCAATAATCGGTTCGCACCCAAAAACCATTTAGTACTGAATTTGACTGCTTGTAACCCTAATAATCAGTGAAATATTTTAAAATGTCCTTATCTAGGCTTATTAATCAAGCTAATTTGCAAATTAGCTATTAGCTAACTATTCAATTGTCGGTTTTGGAGGTTTGTAAACAGCTTATTTAGATTTTTCGCACCTGAAAACCGTTTCGTTTTGAATTTGATTGCTTGTAACCCCAATAATCAATGAAATCATTTAAAAAGTCCTAATTAGCTTTTAGCGAACTATTCAATTATCGGTTTTGGAGGTTTATAAACATTTTATTTTGATTTCTCGTACCCAGAAACCCTTTGGTGCTGAAATTAGATTGCTTGTAACTCTAATAATTAGTGAAATACAGTAAAAAGTACTAATTTGGACTTAACCAAGTATGCAAATTAGCCTGTAGCTAATAAACAGCCTAAAGTTTTAAATCCCCAATGCGAGCTTAACACCCCAGGATAAAAAGCTTTCAAACAAAAAAGTGTATCAAAATCGGTTCAAAGATTCCTGAGATTCTCGTCGTACGAACTAGCGAACAGACATCCACCTTTCCACCCAGGATACAAAACATAAAATGGTTCGCGAAACTCCGAGCTTGCTATAAGTGACATTTCAAATTTTAACTAAATTTATTATGTAGAACTAAATCGTTGACAGACTACTCCGGTCTGTTTTGGCTGATGAAAAGGACCGTATAGTATGGCGGCTTGAGATGGGACGCGGCAACCCCCTGCCGACTTCGTGCCTTTCAAATCGTGCCGGTTCAGGGGGTGGCAACCTTTACGAATAGTCCAATTGCATTAACAAACAATACTCAGTTTGTGAAACTGTGGAAGGAAACTACAAAGTGTCATTAAACCGAGTAGTCTTGAAAATTCATTCAGAAATAACAATGTGGTAAAGTTAGTTTGACGCAAGGTAGAAATTCTGGCTTATTATTAAATTTCCTGGACATACAGTACGCTCATAAATATTGCGCAATTAAGTGCAACACTTGTGCCGACAATACCTCACATGAGGTCGGTACTGTAACATTGAAGATATACTGGAACAAGCTTATTTTCATAATAGTTTTATGCCCCTGGTTTCAAGTTATGGAAATCAATTTTTAATATTTTATTACTAAAGTTTGAACTTTTAGATAGAATTTTTGACGTAAAAATGTGCAACATCTTGTTGCCGAATGAACGATATAACAAAAAAGCCAAACAAAATGAAAAACAATTGTTCTCTGTGGGGGGGAGTTTAATATCATTGTGGAGGATTATTTAAAATAACGCTGAAATACCGAATAACCACACGTTAACTTCACAGAATACAGTATGATCTTAATGAAACATATCTTACACGTACTTGAGGGGCCCGTATTATGGTAAGCCATTGCTTCAACAATGTTTTGTCAGTCAGGATAATAATGTGGAATTTACATGTATTTATTTATTGCAGCTGGCAATGGTGTCGTTAAATCAGCCCGGTAGCCAGTTTAGCTTGTTAGGGGGCTAAAAATTTTTTAGGAGGGGTAATACAAAAGTTTTCGTACACTCACAAGCAAGGTTGAAAATTTTCTAGGGAGGTCTTGGTTTCGCTTTGACTAAGGGCTCGTGGTTAAATGTGTTCGTCAAAGAGCACAAAAGATTGCTGCTTGATTTCGCCTTAACGCATTTGTACTGCGGCTCCACGGAAGAATGCGTGAGATGACACCAGATTAAAACAAAAAACTGATCCATTCAAACTGAAGGACTTGGGAGGCTTGGGCTTATGCTTAGTGGACAAGTGCAAATAATTAACTTGGTCCGATGAATTATGTTGTTCTTCTTAGTGAAATTAGCCATAACATCGGTTCAAATTACAGCAAAAAAACTTAGAATTTAGCAAATTTACGACAAGGCGTTTTTGTTATGTGATAGTTTGTATTAGAAATTTGAGAATATCGTTTTCAGCAATTTTTAAGACGCCTCAACTTTAAACCATTGAATAAATCTGAGTTTTCTCGATTCTCACTTGACAGCTGGTTAAACTTGACAGCTGGTTAAACAAGAGCGCCGCCAAGATTTGCTTTCGTGAGAAGATGAACTCGCGTAAATGTTTTAGTCTTTAGAATTTGTAAAAACCTATTCGAAATACCGTCGTTATAAGTTCTTTATATTTCGAATGTTTTCTGAATTTAGGGATGCAATATATCCTCCATTTTATCTCTTGTATACGCTCCTGCAGTGTGTAAAAATATTCTGTGAAATGGGACATAAATTTATATTAGTGAGAGAAATGCAGGTTAAAGACAGCAGTCGTTTTTTTAAAATATATCACTAAATATCAGGACGTAACCGGATATCCGCTTCTTGTTGAAATCTGTATTCGTTTCGGTATTTGTTATAGAAATACATACCGGTGTCGGTGGTATATTTCTTCCTTCCGTTTATTAACTCATGACACCGGAAAATTAAACTAGTTTGTTTCTCCGCTTCACACACCAAATGTTATGGAACGATTCGTCTAGTATAATTCAACCAGGGGAAAATTATACAAGGAATGAATTAAACCGCATCGTTCTTGAAGGAAATGCTAAACCGGAATGTGAGGAAGAATTAAACTGGTTTGTTTCGGGGGAAGAATTAACCGGGGTAAGAATTAAACCGTGACACCGAAAATTCCGATAGTTGTGCGCTCACAATTGGCTTTAAAATTTTAGAAAGCCCGGTGAAATTTGCACGTCTCAGTTGCATTAGCAGAAAACTGAAACGTCTTTAAAACATTTACGCTTCAATATTCGTTTTTCGTCTCCATTATGCCGATCACGTTACACCCAGTTAAATAACCCAAACGCAAAAGAATGCTTGCTTTCTGGGATAGAAAATTCGATTTATAAGCCAATGTAATTGTTCATCGATAGCTAGTGCTATGGGTATCAAGGCAATGCATCGCTCGACAACTCGTCAACACGACCGTTTGCTGCACATCATTAGACTTAGCCAGGATTACGCTTAGGCCGCTGTGTCTTGTGACAAGCCATTCGGCAATGAATTGTCGTATTCGGTTTTATGGACTTCTTGAGCAATAATTAACTAGGCCCACATTTCGATTTTGTTAAACGTTTTTGGCTCACAGTCAGAAAGGAAAAAATGTTACGCGGGTCTCGGCAACATTCAAATGATTTGATTCTACCTGTTGTAATTAAAAATGTTGGGTGGGCTTGCGGGTTTAACAGGGTTTTCGATAAAGTTTGCATATAAGTATTCTTTTATCGTATTTTTTCCATTTCAGCGCTAAAGCGTATCAACATTAGCTATGGAGTTGCCAGTGTATAACCAACATACAAAAAGCATTGTGAGTACGGATTGTTCTATTTGAGCAGCTATAATATAAAACAGTCAACGCCATTGGGCTCGCGTTAATTAGGAGCCTGACCTTTTGGGCAGTGCCAGAGCTGGATATGGTGGGCCCTCAAAATTGCGAGATGAGAGCCCCTTGTGATGATCAAAATTTTTGGTTTAAAATCTTGTTAGGGTGGAGGCCGACAAATGGGGGGTGGCTCATATGGTGTTGCCTTTGGGAGACAGGTGGACTTAGAGACTGGAAAATTTACGTTTACACTAAAGTGTAGGCTTAGTGGGCAGGTTCCTATAATTACCATAGGGTCAATAACCTTTCATACAACAGTTTTATCGTTTTTAAAACGAACAAAGTTAATTTTAAGTATGCGCGGTGAGGCATGCGCGCCCCCTTAGGTTGTACATATCACCGTCCCTGAATCTAAACGATGTTTTCAATATCAGTGTTCGTTTATAAACACACCTGAGTTGGGTGAAATTTAACTCACAGCAGTGGCGTAAACCAGGACTTCATTTTTGGAAAGTATAAAATCTGATGAAAAAAATTTAATTGACCTGAAGAATTCAGATGATAGTTCTATATTTTCTTAAAACTGTTACATTTATGTCTCTCGACAAATTTCGGTAGGTGATAATATATGTGGTCGCGTTATGTCATATGAATATAAAACGTATCGGTGCAAAATTCAAAAATATTCAAACCATACAAATTTCGGCCCATGTTAATTATAGGGTCTTCGCACTAAGTCTAAGCTTGATCATAAGCTTCCCAGCCTCTAAGGCTACCAGTCGCACTGTCCACCAGCGAGCAGGTTCCTATAACTAGCATAGACCAAAATTTTCACACTGCTAAATCCGCAGTACGCTCTTAGCAAGCTGCCCTCAGCTATTGAGCAGTATTTGCCCCCACTTGCCAGTAACCTAGGTAGCTGCATGTTGAAACTATGTACATTTTAGGAAACTACGACAATTCGTCGGCCGATGGGCGACAAATTTTCGAGTCGATGAAATTTCGGAACTGCGTTGTCGATCGATAAGTTGTCGGCGACGAATTGTCGTAAAACCACATTCTAGATTAAAGTTAGCTATTTTGCTATTTAAATAATAGATGAATACTTTTTCATGTAGGTTTCTGCCGTTCAGTATCAAGTATTTTTTGTTAATACGATTAATATTGCATGATTGAAAAAAACAGGTCTCGTTTTCATGAAAGAACTCCGCCGAATTAACGGAAAATCGATTCGTTGTGTCGGGTTGGAAAAACCGCAACAGAATTTAAAAACATATACGCTGACAGCAGTTTATGTGTGTAATTGAGGTTTGCATTAAATTTTAAAACTCAACTGCCGACAACTAAAGTTTTTCGACGGGCTTAATACTTTGTTCGCTTCGATTGCTAATTTTTTAATTGGTGCCGATGCAACAAACGCTTGGACAGGCTCGTAGCCAGCTCACCTTGCTAGGGGTCTAAACAAGTTTAAGGAAGGTTTATACAAGAACTTCCAATGACTTACAACCAACGTTTGCCCCCTGGTTACGGGCCTGCGCTTGGACGCGATTTACATCCCTTCATATGGTTCAAAACGAAAAGCTAATGTAGCCGACGTTTGGTATTCGGGGATGTCCGTGCAATTCTAGGTATCGCACTGATAAACGAAGGAACACAGTTCACAATCGGGAACAAATGTAACTTACCGGTACAATTTGAAACTTGAACATTTGGGCCTTGGCAGTCTTTCCCACCACGTGACGGCGTAGGGCTAGTGCATGTTCGTGTTCGACACTGACAAGATTCACCAGATCCGCCGACTTGTGGGCAACTGAACCACACAGACCATTTATCCCAGCCGCCGTGGACTGCAAAATTTATAGCAGAGACGTACGACGTTAATAAAGGCTCTTGTAGAATCTTTTCGTTGTCACAATTTTCATATATTGACTTTATTTTTAAACGAAAATTTTCAGTTTACCATCTTTAAGTATTGATTTACGTCAAAATTAGGTTAAAATACAGGTTTAGGATTAAGCTTGTAGTACAATTGGAAAAGCCTCAGTGAATAATCACGTTTACAACATTATTAACCCCTTCTCACATTGAGTTGCCTATAGGCAACTCAGCGCAGTGTATATACGTTAAATAATATATATCGCATCCTGTTTAACAATTGCAACACGTATATATAAGACTAAATCACCACAAGACGTGAGAGCCCCCTCGGGCTCGAGCGTCAAGCTCCTATAGCTGAGTGGTGATGGTATACGCCTCCCACTCCAGTCACTGGAGTTCGAATCCTAGCATAAAAGTAGGACTCAGGGGAAATAGAAAATATTCATGTGAGAAAGGGTTACACTTAAGCTGTATTTAACTACAAATCTTACTTGGATAATTCAGTTTCGGACAGCCTTCTATGTTTTGATGCCAGTAGTAATGAGACGCAATTCGACGTGGCGGACCTGTACACGATTTGACGTGCGAGTTCCAACCGCAATACGGATCTTGTGAGTCTAAGCATTGTCTGAAAATATAAAAAGAATAATGCAGGACTCATTATAGCTTGTGACAAAATCTGAAAAGAGGCATGAGACAATACGGCTGGTTTACAAGTCGCTCCTTTTGTTTTCATAGTCCGAATAAAAATACTATTATTGTCTAAATACTTAGCGTAAACGTACCGGTTAGTTTAGTTAATGTGGAACTTAGTTAAATGCTGCTAAATTAGCTTTTTAAGCTTAAATCAAGTTAGTTTAAAATTTGAGAGAGTAAGTCTGGTAAAATTAGTGTCTCGTGCTCAATTATTGTTTTGTCGCGTTAAGTGTACAATGTGATCGAATATTAAAAAACTATGTAATAAATGTATACGCTTCCAAAGAACAGAATTTATGATTTCGAGTTCAATGAACATGGATGAAACCTACTGTTTAGTGATGTATCTCGAACATCGCTCCAGTGAGACCTTCTCAAGACCGCTGGATCGCGCAATAAATATTGAATTCTGAAACGCAAACATTACCATATATAGATGTACGTGCAGCATGGCCTGGCTGGTCACTTGAAATGGAATCATCTAGCTTAAGTTTTTTTACAGCTAATTTCCCTAAAATTCTTAAAAAGTGACCCAAAATTCTCGCCGCTACATCTAGGTGGTTTCGCTAAACCAAAGTCAAGTTATGCCTAAATATGAAGATTTCCAAAAACTGGAATGTATGTATAAGCCTAATATTCTGATTATGATCTTGCATATGGGTGCAATACACGTATTCAGAATGCTCACTGTACTCATTAGTACTGTATGATATGAACGTTCAGTATCTAACGAAAGTCAGCAGGGGGTGGGGTGATGCTCCCTACAGCGATCTTAGCGCTACCCTGTTCGAAATTTTTCATAGTATTGAAAAATTCTATATTTAGAAAGTTTTTCTTGCCTCTCCCTGTATAGAATTCCTGGCTCCGGGACTGGATAAATTTACCACTAGACCTAAATACACTTATTACTAAGCTTAGCATATTTAAAACAATAATTACGATCTTACCAGTTCAGGATATATTTTTGCATCATTTATCGAATATTCGGTCGGTTGTATGCGTTCGTTTTTAGTGTCAAACTGCCTAATTTGAGAATTTAACGCTAGACCTAAATACGCTTAGTACTAAGCTTAGCATATTTAAAACAACAATTACGATCTTACCAGTTCAGGATATATTTTTGCATCATTTATCGAATATTCGGTCGGTTGTATGCGTTCGTTTTTAGTGTCAAACTGCCTAATTTGAGAATTTAACGCTAGACCTAAATACGCTTTTAGTACTAAGCTTAACATATTTAAAACAATAATTACGATCTTACCAGTTCAGGATATATTTTTGCATCATTTATCGAATATTCGGTCGGTTGTATGCGTTCGTTTTTAGTGTCAAACTGCCTAATTTGAGAATTTAACGCTAGACCTAAATACGCTTAGTACTTAGCTTAGCATATTTAAAACAACAATTACGATCTTACCAGTTCAGGATATATTTTTGCATCATTTATCGAATATTCGGTCGGTTGTATGCGTTCGTTTTTAGTGTCAAACTGCCTATTTGAGAATTAACGCTAGACCTAAATACACTTAGTACTTAGCTTAGCATATTTAAAACAACAATTACGATCTTACCAGTTCAGGATATATTTTTGCATCATTTATCGAATATTCGGTCGGTTGTATGCGTTCGTTTTTAGTGTCAAACTGCCTAATTTGAGAATTTCCGTTAAACACGCTGAATTTTACATTAGGCATCACGGAATATTTTTTTCATGAAACCATCCGAAGTTAAAATTTCTAACAATCGTCAAGTTCCATAACATTTCACGGGCACTTAGTAAAAAAAGATATGGATAAATCTGAAATTGATTGAAATTTGTTGAAATCAAAAATTTGAAGCTGTCTATTTTGTTAAAGTCGCGTAAGTTTCAATATTTAAACTTCAGTGGCTGTATGTTGTTTTTGTTTATCAAGCTTCAGTTCAACATCCTTGATTGTCTTAAACGATGAAAAAAAATTGGCCCATGTAAAAAATCAGAAAGCTGGAACGCTCGTATATCAAACTAAAAAGAGTAAGCTTTAGTTTTATATTATTAATTTTTTTGCTTGGTTTAGGCTTAGGTTTATGGAATATGCTAATTCCTACGCTTAAAGATCACCAGCAGAACGTTCTTCTGTAGGACTAGAAAAAGAGTAAGCTTAAGCTTTATACCAATTTTATTGCTTGGTTTAGGCTTTGGCTTTATGAATATGCTAATTCTTACGCTTAGGCTTCAAGAAATATGCCTATAATAACTGTTCCGCCCTTGTTTCTATTGTCAAATTTAATAATATTGCTTAAACTTAATCGTTTAGCGATGAAGGGGCGACCTTCCGCTCTGTCATGTATTGCTAAAATTATTTTTAAATATTATTCGATTTTCACCGATTTTCAAACAGTCGGAACAGAATTAACAAACATACTTTTTCATTATCTTGAACGATCACTGGTTGAGCGTCAGTCGCGTACTCTAAGGTCCAAAACATTAGCTGATTGTTTCAGACATCAATAAGCCTCCTGGTTGTAAGTAACGGTGTACGTGAACTGTTTAATTATTGTTCGCACTGAAATATTAAAAAAAGTATCAATATTTTTTAAAAATTAATAATTTTCATGAAAAAGTTTTCATTTTTATTGAAGGTTCTAAGCTGATACCGAACGAATATGAAAACCCATTAAACGTTTATCTGCCTTGCGATTTGACCTAATTTTATTTGGTGCTTCTTTTTTTTCTCGTTTGATCTGATTACAAGATCCGTATGTTTCATCGCAAATCTATGAGCAAAATCTTCGAAAAGTACAGTAATGGTTGCAACAAGAAAACAATTTTAAATATTTACGTTCAAAATTACTTACCAGCTTACAATCGAAGAGTTGAAACCATTTAATAGTATAACCTGAGCGGCAAGCATGCACAATACACCTTCTTCATATACGTCTAGCTCGGCCACTGCTTGCAAAATTAAGGAACTACTTTCTGAACGTAACTGTAAGCGTAGGCCTAACCATAATCCTCCCAACCTTTAAGCCCCATTTTACCCTGTCTCCCAGTGGGCAGACCCTATTATCGTGACATGAAGCTACTTCTTCAATTCCAATTTCGATGGTAACACAGTAAAAATACGTATTGTCTTCAATTTTGCACTTGGAGTTACTTAAATTATACTTATGAGCATCTTGCATGTATTTTTACGTACGTTGAATTTAGGCAACGCATTTAACTTTTTCGTCCAAACATTGTGAACAAGGAACTAAAAAATCGGCCGCTAAAGGCACGCTCGATTGATTCCAAATCGTAACTGCACACCGCTGATCCCGGGATACCACCTCTGAAAAAAAACAAATTCTAATTTCGTTAAATCCACCGAATGATAAAAAATATAATTTTTGCTGCAACATTCCGGTTCCCAGTTTAACTGACAACAGAAACAGATTGTGATCGAAAATGCGATAAACGACCAATACTTGGTTGTTCATTTGTTTCTGTATCAATCTTTGGCGAGAATTTAGCGAAAACGCCCCCAAATGAGCCTTGGAAAGTCGAAAATTTAGCTTCATTGAATTTTTTCCGAACACTTGACGAACATTGCTATAAATTTTCTAAAATACATAATTTTGTCAAAAGTTTTATTTCAAAATTAGCCAAACAGACAATAACGTTTTTAATTTGATTAAAATTAATATTTCTTACAAATGATTATTAATAAGTAAAAATTTTGGAAAAATATATAATTGCTGGCCGTAAAAACTAACTCTGTCATTGTGAACGCCGCATAAAATCGTTGTTGTTCTCTGTCGTAATATCGATTGTAGCGCGTCATAGTAAAACGGACTCCACGCATTGCCTGCAGTGCTACAATTCAGCCGTGCTTTCATAAATGTTGTCCAAGATCCTTTCAAAATTGTATCGCCACCAACGTCGTTTTTGCATACTCGTGCAACGCGAGAATATATTTTCTGAAAATTTAAAAACGGAAAACATAAAAAAAACTAAATTAAAATTAAATTTAACAATCTTGTCAAACCAACGACTAAACGAATGTTTAATTTAAAGAGTAATATTATGGTCACAACCGGAGCCATAATGAGAATTTCATTTCTAAATGATACATCTTATTTTTAGAATTCAGCAATATATTTTCTGCAAATTTAAAAACGGAAAAAGTTATAAAAAAACTAAATTAAAATTAAATTTAACAAAATCTAATTTACAGAAATTTCGGGAGGGGATATCTCTTTATTCGCCCCCTCCACTAAGCATTACTGGCAATTTAAAAAAGGCTTTAGAAACACTTTCGCAGGATATTATAATTCTGTTTTCGTCTAAATCGTTAGTTTTTAGAGTCTATGATTACAGCTAATTAGAATTTTTTCAAATCTCATCTGACAATCACTGTCTGTGTGCCTGATTTGAAAATCACTTTATCGTTTTCTAGGAACCAGCCATAAATAAGAGCATTTCAGTGACGGTATTTAATTTCCCCCCACAAAAATAAGCTTACCAATGATATAACCAATTATCGTAGGGGCTTTTGCCTTCTTTAAAAATATGACCGTGGGGCGAACTTACAATTTACCTTAAAGAAGATGCAGTGGACTTACATTTCCGCAAGCTTCCGCTTCGGCGGCTAATTCACGAAAAAAAGAAATATATAAAGTTGCCAATTTCATACGACGCAATAAATGTCGGCTCTAAAACAAAAACATAATAGAACTCGTAGCTGGCTTAGCGTGTTTGAGAGGCCAAAACTTTCAAGAAGGATATGAGGAAATTCTCATTGCTTTAATAGAGTATAATGGCACGCTCGGTGTCATCCATAGTCTATCAAACTTAAAATTTGCCCGAATAAACGTTGTATGATTTACTCGCTCAATTTGTTTACAAAAAATTCTCTCAACTAATTTTTACATTGCAGACGATTCGACCTGAACCACGTTACTAAACGTTATCTTTTCAATATATATTTCAATTATATATAATACATAGGTTTATGACTTTTGGGGGTCCCCACATTGTTTTTTTTGCAGAACCCCTTAGCAAGTAGACATGACACTGGCTGACCAGTGTTTAACCTTGTGCCAGAAAAGTAAAAAAAGAACCGAATCAACTATATTGATTTGGGTTTAGAGATATAAAACTGTAAAACATCGGAAATAGTATAATTATAGATTTATGAAGCTACAGCTCAAACAAATGGAATTGTTATACCGTTTAACCATCGCACGTTTGATTGAGCTGTACGCAAAACACTGTCAGTTGGCAGGATCCTCAAAATCGCCGGATCGTTTCCTTGAAAATCTGTAGGGACACTGGTGTAGAGTTGCCCTTGTTGCGTCATAACGTGTGTTGCGCTGTGCTGTGGATCGTACGGAACGTATCCAATGCCAGAAAATTGATCTTGGATCGATGCCGCAAGATCAGACGCCTGAAAAATAGTGTAAATTTAAACAGTGTGACTTTTTCAGATTTGGATAAATTTTAATTTATTTTTATTTTCGGTTTCCAAATGATTCTTTATTTTGCATAATGATAATTATTTATAGATTCATTCTTAGATTCGTTAGTAAATATAATGTGCGCTCTCTCCTCCCGGAAGTGCTGAGAGAAACTCATTAGGGCACACCCAGGTTGCAACGTTTTAATAAACTATTTGGTTACCAATCTGCTATAAAACATGTTCCGAAGGCCTGACAGAAACACTTGGGTGAAACTGATTAATTATCTGTTGTCTAAAAATGGTTATTTACTAATCAACTGTTTGTAGTCAAAAATCCTAAGTTGTTTAACAGTTTAAAAATGCACATGGCGTATTCCGTTGAAAAAGATTACTGAACAAGCCGTATGTTTGCAGGTAATATGTTCAACTTGTCTAAATTACATTCAAAACCAGCATAAATGACGTATGCAAACCGTTTCATTAGGTTCAAGTTTATAAATCCTAGCGTTCAATTTTTTAACAGGCAACTGCGACCGTGTACAATGGTCTAACACGCCATTGTATATGACAATCAGCGCTGGTGCCCTCGTTCTATAGACCTTCAACAGCGACATCTTTGTTTAATATTTGTTCAGTTCAATGCTTTAATTTGGCAATCTTTCAGCTCAACATTACGCTAACCTTTATACTTTAATCTGTGACACGTTGAACCTTAGGAACTTTTATTGTAAAAATGTTTTTTCTTAGTCTCAAGAAATTTCGAAAAGGAATATGTCAATGAAGACGGTTCACCAAATTCCAAACAATCACACATGTTTGCAAGATGAGTAGCATCTGTTCGTCTTATAATAAGCACATTTTTGCCTATTTGGGCAGTGTTATCCATAAATAAGGCTCTTATGCTTACATGTAATGCTTTTGAGTCTGGTTAAGTGTTTTTTGTTGTATTAAAAAATAGCATGTTTATCTCTTACCCCTCTCCATGTACATAACGGAGCAAACGCGTATGTACCGCAAGCCAGAACTTTGCGTTTATACAGTGCGATGAGACGTATAAAGTTGTTGCAATCATCCTGCCAATGCAATAAATAAGCCAAAAAATGTGCATAAATGCACTGCGACTCATATTCTCAAACAAGTATAGAACCAATATTCAGATAGTGGTTACACGTTTGTAAATCTGCCAACGGTCACATTTAACCCTTTCTCACATTGAGTTGCCTATCAGCAACTCACATTGTATATCTTAAATAATATATATCGCACCGTGTTTAACAATTGCAACACGTATACATAGGTCTAAATCACCACAATACGTGAGGGCTCGAGCGTCAAGCTCCTAGTGGTGATGGTATACGCCTCCCACTGCAGTCACCGATTCGAATCCTAGCATAAAAGTAGGTCTCAGGGGAAATAGAATATATTCATGCGAGAAAGGGTTGATGGCCGAAAATGCGCTAAATTTTGACTGTGAATATTTTCTAGCCCCTAAAAATCGAGACCTATTGCCAACTGCCGCCTACTGGTGATAGATAGTTGGTATACGTGCACTGGCCAAGCTGACAGGGCGGTCATGAAGCAGGTGGAATTTTGACGAATAAGGTCCCTCCTCCCTTACAATTTTCCCCCTCGGAAAATGTTTTTGTGAAAAACAGTACTTCGCTTAAAATCCTTGCAAAAAAGTACAATTTTCCCGTCAGAATTTTTTGTGATAAAATGGTTATTTTATAATTTTTCGCCCTCAGAGAATTTTTAGTAATATAATGATGAGGTCCGTACCTTATAATTTTTGCGTTTCATAACATTTGCCAGCCCGCCCCCCGTCAGAAATTCTTGGATCCGCCGAACACAAATTCGTCAAACTGGTGCTAGCTTCGGCGCACTATTCAAACTATTGGTACAAATTTCAAAACACAATCCTCGATTGATAATTACAACTGTTACCAATGTAAGCGTGTATGTTTGCCGTAAAGCGTATTTCAAAGTACAAAGCTGCCATAATCCTTTTAGCTCACCGTGCAATAAACTGGTTGCTACGAAATACTACAAAACAAATTTAAAAGAAAATGTTAATCAATCGGTAAATTCTATAACTGAAATTTCCGTATCTTAATGTTACATTTTAACAAACCTGTAGCTGTCCCTTTAACAGACAACTTTCAATGTGTGGTTGGTCTGGAGCCCATCTCACTTTTTCAATTACAGACAGGTCGGGTGCGTTCAAACGCATAAGATGATTGCTAAAATTGTGCCCACAAAATAATATAGTATTTTAAAACCCTCACGTTTTTGAGTACACATTTATGAGTTGTCGCCATATCAAAAGCGTCCTCATGCTAACAGGATTAAAACACCAGTAACATATCAACGAATTTTTGAGTCATTTTTATGTTTAATTTTTATACTTTTATATTGTATAATAAACAACAAATTAACAAATCTTTCTTCATGTGAAATATTGCTGTTTAGTCGGCACTGAAATGCAATCGCGGACCACAGAAAATTTTTATAAAACAACAACAAGTCTACGGTGTTATATCTGCCGGAAAAAAGTTAGCCTTACTTTTGAAATAAAATGTCAAAATTAAGAGAAACTCAATCTCGTGCTTTTTGGCCCATGGGCTCCGGCAAATCCGGCATGGCCGCACCGTAAGGCACACGGTCCATCACTATACTAAAACAGTCGAAACAATATCAATCCTGTAAACGAGTTTTAGTATCGACCAGAGTGCAACCGGAATTACAATTTACCGGAACCGGAACCGGGAAATTGAAAACTTTACCGGAACCGGAAAATGAAAAATGCATTTCACCGAAAATTTCATGCTAATCTTTTTTTTTGCTCTATTATTTGTGAAATAACCTTAGTCGAACATAGGTATTTATTTTATTTGTTGTATTTTAGATTTTCATCATCGACTCAAGTGAAATCCACCATCAATGGCTTATATTCGGAGTACAAGTGGCTTTCAAAAGAGATTCTTAAAAATTAGCAAAGTTAAGAAAACAGGCCAAATTATCAACCGGAATTTTAAATCCGGTAAAAATTTACCGGAACCGGAACCGGAAGGTGAAAAAATGCCGGAACCGGAATTCCGGGTTGCACCCTGGTATCGACCATTATGTAATTTGTCCAGAATCAAAGGTAAATAAAAAAAGCTGCTATAAAGTTTAAAAATTGTAAAATGATCACAACTCGTTTTGATCACTCTTAGGATTTCTGTGAGTACCGTGAAACTTGATTTAGAGTGAATATTAAACAAAACATCGAAGCTTCACCTTGCGCCAATATAAAGCTGTTTCTCGTTTGTGAGAAAAATAAATATAATTCATTTGAAAATCTGTCGCGTCGTCCGCCAAACGTAAAATTGACCGCTTGGCTTCTGAAACATCGGAACGTACGCACAAAATAAATTGTCTTGAAATTGCAAGATTCCTCTTTCTTAAATTTTTAGCAACACGAAAAGGTTTCTGCTCGACTTGCTGGCGGAAACTTTGCACGTGTTAATAGCGCTTAAATGTCTTATATTTAAGCAATTTATTGTTGCCAATTTATAAGACATAAATTTCTTACTTTCAAGAAATGGCTGTCTTATATTTAAGACTAATTTTCTGATTTTTATGTACGTAAAAAGTTGCTCCGTTATATTCTTAGGAGTAAATAAAATATATAATCAAATTTGAACGAAATTTCGGTTAACCCACTCCCCCAACCTTTGTTTGAATTTTCTACATATCACGTTAT